>CAJHVK020000010.1:0-205591 GCA_905147355.2 Apotomis turbidana
TTATTTTTATTAAAAATCACGAACTCTGAAGCGGACTGTGCAGTCGGAGTCCCGGTTTGCGAAAAATAATGTGCGCAAATCGGCGGCTGTCCTTTTTATTACACGATATTATTAAGTCGCGATTACAATGGTAAGTAAGATAATCTTAGATGACAGCACAATTAAAACAAGAAAACAGCTAAACAACTTTAGTCCTTATGCAAGTAATCAATAAATACTTCGACTGTTCTTAGTTATGACTTCATCATAAACACACCTTTACGTTCCATAAAAGAAATGCGTTAGGTGCAAAAGCGCCTTGTAACATGAAAATCGATACGCAAATCTTAAAAGGAAGTAGCATGTACTCTCCACCGACTCATGCGCTGTTATTTAGACTACTGGGCCGAAAAACACATATAATTATTTTATTTGACAATTTGATTTGTTGGGATACCTTATAGATTTGTAATAATGAGCAAATGTTCGTTGCATATTGTAAAGTTGTGTAATTATAAGGGTTATCCAGACCTATGGGCATATGTTTTAACCCTTAAATGCATGAATTAAAAAAACACAACATTATAAAATATTATGTTATTTCAAATAAATGTTTCTAGTTTTCAACCAGTAATTCATTTTTATTTATGTAAGCTGCATCTTACACCATGCATTTAAGGGTTAATAATTCAAGAACGAGGCGAACTTGCGCGCGAAGGGTTTCGTTATCACAGAGCAATACTTTTGAATAAAGCATTTCTGGTATGCGGATCCCGCCTAAGTATTTTTTTTATTTAATACATTTTTTTTAAGCAATAATATACAAGCGAAGTATGTACTGCCTGTGATAGACAAACTGGCGGACGGTGGTGCTATATTAATAGGACTCCATTTGTCACCCTTTGGGCGCGGAAACCCAAAAACTGAGATGACTTCAAGATTTACTTGACTCGAATATTGCCATTGGAGCTCAGATTTTCTATCCTTGAATAATCATGCTAACTAGCTAACATGAACTCTCATTCTGAAAATTATCTATAATCGGTAATAACGATTTACGAGTGAAACTACACCGAAAAAAAAGTCGCATTATTTTCTTTTGATATCGTTTCATATATAACGAAGCTAAAAAGTCTTCAATAGAGATTTTTTAGTTTTCTTCAACACACGCATCGTTTAGATCGAGAGTATATAATTCGGATGAAGTATATAAAATCTCTATTGAAGAGTTTATTGGTTTTGTTATGTAATATTCTCTTGGATCAGACATCTTTTTTTTTTCTTTAGTGTAATTTCAGAATTTCAGTTAGTACAGACGACTTTTATTTAATAAACAAGTGTCGGCGGTCGGAGCCCGGCGCATTGGCCGCAGCCATCGGGGCCTCGTATAGAGGCTTGGTTTGCGCTCTATGTGAAGGAACTGCCTGCCGCCTGTGGCCTGCGCATGTATTGTATACAACTATTCCCCCGCATTACGCCTGCTTGCCAACGTCTTATGCTTGTAACGCTCAAGAAGCTTGTCATGCGACAGGGGATTGCGAGCAAATCTGTAGTTTGGGGGCTTTCAGATTCCGTTTCTAAATTAAATCGAGAAAAATAGTGTAAAGCGGCAAAATTATTCAAAATACCTAGTACAATAATTTTCGTTTCATAGTCCAGTTAAATTCACGTCTTGTAATTCGAAAGTTGACACATCTCTGTAACAACATTGATATAAATATCACTATTGACTCGTTTGGCGCATAATAACAACGTTCTAAAATGGTTTGATACGGTCGGGTTCCTATGCGATCTGAAACATGAATCATAGATACAGCCGGTAACGCTGTCGCGCCGCCACAAAAGTAATTGTATGCGCTGCATCAACAAGAGATCGGCTAGCAATCGAGTAAAGTATGAGTACTTACAACCTGCCGTGTCAAATTCGGCACGCTGTTGTCGCTACAGGTAATTGTATGGGCTGAATCAACGAGATCGCGAAGCGATCGAGTTGATTCAGCCCATACAATTACTACCTACTGATACTGATAGATACTGATAGATACTGATATGATAGATACTGATATGATAGATATAGATAGATACTGATAGATACTAATAGATACTGATAGATACTGATAGATAGATACTGATAGATACTGATAGATACTGATAGATACTGATAGATACTGATAGATACTGATAGATACTGATAGATACTGATATGATAGATACTGATATGATAGATACTGATAGATACTGATAGATAGATACTGATAGATATATACTGATAGATAGATACTGATAGATACTGATAGATACTGATAGATACTGATAAATACTGATATGATAGATACTGATATGATAGATACTGATAGATACTGATAGATACTGAAAGATACTGATAGATACTGATAGATACTGATAGATACTGATAGATACTGATAGATACTGATAGATAGATACTGATAGATACTGATAGATACTGATAGATACTGATATGATAGATACTGATATGTTAGATACTGATAGATACTGATAGATACTGATAGATACTGATAGATACTGATAGATACTGATAGATACTGATTGATACTGATAGATAGATACTGATAGATACTGATAGATACTGATAGATACTGATAGATACTGATATGATAGATACTGATAGATACTGATAGATACTGATAGATACTGATAGATAGATACTGATAGATACTGATAGATACTGATAGATACTGATAGATACTGATAGATACTGATAGATACTGATAGATACTGATAGATACTGATAGATACTGATAGATAGATACTGATAGAAACTGATAGATAGATACTGATAGATACTAATAGATACTGATATGATAGATACTGATAGATACTGATAGATACTGATAGATACTGATAGATACTGATAGATACTGATAGATACTGATAGATACTGATAGATACTGATAGATACTGATAGATACTGATATGATAGATACTGATATGATAGATACTGATAGATAGATACTGATAGATACTGATATGATAGATACTGATATGATAGATACTGATAGATACTGATATGAAAGATACTGATATGATAGATACTGATAGAAACTGATAGATACTGATAGATACCGATTGATAGATACTGATAGATACTGATAGATACTGATATGATAGATACTGATATGATAGATACTGATAGATACTGATAGATACTTATAGATACTGATAGATACTGATAGATAGATACTGATAGATACTGATAGATACTGATAGATACTGATAGATACTGATAGATACTGATAGATACTGATAGATACTGATAGATACTGATAGATACTGATAGATACTGATATGATAGACACTGATATGATAGATACTGATAGATACTGATAGATAGATACTGATAGATACTGATAAATACTGATATGATAGAAACTGATAGATACTGATAGGTACTGATATGATAGATACTGATATGATAGATACTGATAGATACTGATATGATAGATACTGATAGATACTAATATATACTGATAGAAACTGATAGATAGATACTGATTGATACTGATAGATAGATACTGATAGATACTGATAGATACTGATAGATACTGATATGATAGATACTGATATGATAGATACTGATAGATACTGATAGATACTGATAGATACTGATAGATACTGATAGATACTGATAGATAGATACTGATAGATACTGATAGATACTGATAGATACTGATAGATACTGATATGATAAATACTGATATGATAGATACTGATAGATACTGATAGATACAAATATATACTGATAGAAACTGATAGATAGATACTGATAGATACTAATAGATACTGATATGATAGAAACTGATATGAAAGATACTGATAGATACTGATAAATACTGATAGATACTGATAGATACTGATAGATACTGATAGATACTGATAGATACTGATAGATACTGATAGATACTGATAGATAGATACTGATAGATACTGATAGATACTGATATGATAGATACTGATAGATACTGATATATAGATACTGATAGATACTGATAGATACTGATAGATACTGAAAGATACTGATAGATACTGATATGATAGATACTGATATGATAGATACTGATAGATACTGATAGATACTGATAGATACTGATAGATACTGATATGATAGATACTGATATGATAGATACTGATACAAACTGATAGATACTGATAGATACTGATAGATAGATACTGCAAGATACTGATAGATACTGATAGATACTGATAGATACTGATAGATAGATACTGATAGATACTGATAGATACTGATATGATAGATACTGATAGATACTGATAGATACCAATAGATAGATACTGATAGATACTGATAGATACTGATATGATAGATACTGATAGATACTGATAGATAGATACTCATAGATACTGATAGATACTGATATGATAGATACTGATAGATACTGATAGATAGATACTGATAGATAGATACTGATAGATACTGCTAGATACTGATATGATAGATACTGATATGATAGATACTGATAGATACTGATAGATACTGATAGATACTGATAGATAGATACTGCAAGATACTGATAGATACTGATAGATACTGATAGATACTGATAGATAGATACTGATAGATACTGATAGATACTGATATGATAGATACTGATAGATACTGATAGATACCAATAGATAGATACTGATAGATACTGATAGATACTGATATGATAGATACTGATAGATACTGATAGATAGATACTCATAGATACTGATAGATACTGATATGATAGATACTGATAGATACTGATAGATAGATACTGATAGATAGATACTGATAGATACTGCTAGATACTGATATGATAGATACTGATATGATAGATACTGATAGATACTGATAGATACTGATAGATACTGATAGATACTGATAGATAGATACTGATAGATACTGATAAACATTTGTGATACCTATGTTACCCACCCATATTTCGCAAACTAATAAATATTTCATATTTCATACTGATATGATAGATACTGATAGATACTGATAGATACTGATATGATAGATACTGATATGATAGATACTGATAGATACTGATAGAAACTGATAGATAGATACTGATAGATACTGATAGATACTGATATGATAGATACTGATATGATAGATACTGATAGATACTGATAGATACTGATAGATACTGATAGATACTGATAGATAGATACTGACAGATACTGATAGATACTGATATGATAGATACTGATATGATAGATACTGATAGATACTGATAGATAGATACTGATAGATACTGATAGATACTGAAAGATACTGATAGATACTGATATGATAGATACTGATATGTTAGATACTGATAGATACTGATAGATACTGATAGATACTAATATATACTGATAGAAACTGATAGATAGATACTGATAGATACTGATAGATACTGATAGATAGATACTGATAGATACTGATAGATACTGATATGATAGATACTGATATGATAGATACTGATAGATACTGATACATACTGATAGATACTGATAGATACTGATAGATACTGATAGATACTGATAGATACTGATAGATACTGATAGATAGATACTGATAGATACTGATATGATAGATACTGATATGATAGATACTGATAGATACTAATATATACTGATAGAAACTGATAGATAGATACTGATAGATACTGATATGATAGATACTGAAATGATAGATACTGATAGATACTGATAGATACTGATAGATACTGATAGATACTGATAGATAGATACTGATAATTACTGATAGATACTGATAGATACTGATATGATAGATACTGACAGATACTGATAGATAGATACTGATAGATACTGATAGATACTGAAAGATACTGATAGATACTGATATGATAGATACTGATATGATAGATACTGATAAATACTGATAGATACTGATAGATACTGATAGATACTGATAGATACCGATAGATAGATACTGATAGATACTGATAGATACTGATATGATAGATTCTGATATGATAGATACTGATAGATACTGATAGATACTGATAGATACTAATAGATACTGATAGATACTGATAGATAGATACTGATAGATACTGATAGATACTGATAGATACTGATAGATACTGATAGATACTGATAGATACTGATAGATACTGATAGATACTGATAGATACTGATAGATACTGATAGATAGATACTGATAGATACTGATAGATACTGATATGATAGATACTGATATGTTAGATACTGATAGATACTGATAGATACTGATAGATACTGATAGATACTGATAGATAGATACTTAAAGATACTGATAGATACTGATAGATACTGATAGATACTGATAGATACTGATAGATACTGATAGATACTGATAGATACTGATAGATACTGATATGATAGATACTGATATGTTAGATACTGATAGATACTCATAGATACTGATAGATACTGATAGATACTGATAGATACTGATTGATTCTGATAGATAGATACTGATAGATACTGATAGATACTGATAGATACTGATAGATAGATACTGATAGATACTGATAGATACTGATAGATACTGATATGATAAATACTGATATGATAGATACTGATAGATACTAATATATACTGATAGAAACTGAAAGATAGATACTGATAGATACTAATATATACTGATAGAAACTGATAGATAGATACTGATAGATACTGATATGATAGATACTGATATGATAGATACTGATAGATACTGATAGATACTGATAGATACTGATAGATACTGATAGATACTGATATGATAGATACTGTTAGATACTGATAGATACTGATAGATACTGATATGATAGATACTGATAGATACTGATAGATACTGATAGATAGATACTGATAGATACTGATAGATACTGAAAGATACTGATAGATACTGATATGATAGATACTGATATGATAGATACTGATAGATACTGATAGATACTGAAAGATACTGATAGATACTGATATGATAGATACTGATATGATAGATACTGATAGAAACTGATAGATACTGATGGATAGATACTGATAGATACTGATAGATACTGATAGATACTGATAGATACTGATAGATACTGATAGATACTGATAGATACTGATAGATACTGATAGATAGATACTGATAGATATTGATAGATACTGATAGATACTGATAGATACTGATAGATAGATACTGATAGATACTGATAGATACTGATAGATACTGATAGATACTGATAGATACTGATATGATAGATACTGATATGATAGATACTGATAGATACTGATAGATAGATACTGATAAAAACTGATAGATACTGAAAGATACTGATAGTAGATACTGATATGATAGATACTGATATGATAGAAACTGATAAACACTGATAGATACTGATAGATACCGATAAATAGATACTGATAGATACTGAAAGATACTGATAGATACTGATAGATACTGATATGATAGATACTGATATGATAGATACTGATAGATACTGATAGATACTAATAGATACTGATAGATACTGATAGATAGATACTGATAGATACTGATAGATACTGAAAGATACTGATAGATTCTGATAGATACTGATAGATACTGATAGATACTGATAGATACTGATAGATACTGATAGATACTGATAGATACTGATAGATACTGATAGATACTGATAGATACTGATAGATAATGATATGATAGATACTGATATGATAGATACTGATAGATACTGATAGATACTGATAGATACTGATAGATACTGATAGATACTGATAGATACTGATCTGATAGATACTGATAGATACTGATAGATACTGATAGATACTGATAGATACTGATAGATACTGATAGATAGATACTGATAGATACTGATAGATACTGATAGATAGATACTGATAGATACTGATAGATACTGATATGATAGATACTGATATGATAGATACTGATATGATAGATACTGATAGATACTGATAGATAGATACTGATAGATACTGATATGATAGATACTGATATGTTAGATACTGATAGATACTGATAGATACTGATAGATACTGATAGATACTGATTGATTCTGATAGATAGATACTGATAGATACTGATAGATACTGATATGATAGATACTGATATGATAGATACTGATAGATACTGATAGATACTGATAGATACTGATAGATACTGATAGATACTGATAGATACTGATAGATACTGATAGATACTGATAGATACTGATAGATACTGATAGATAGATACTGATAGATACTGATAGATACTGATTGATACTGATATGATAAATACTGATATGATAGATACTGATAGATACTAATATATACTGATAGAAACTGATAGATAGATACTGATAGATACTGATAGATACTGATAGATACTGATAGATACTGATAGATACTGATAGATACTGATAGATACTGATAGATACTGATAGATACTGATAGATACTGATAGATACTGATAGATACTGATAGATACTGATAGATAGATACTGATAGATACTGATAGATACTGATATGATAGATACTGATAGATACTGATAGATAGATACTGATAGATACTGATATATACTGATAGATACTGAAAGATACTGATAGATACTGATATGATAGATACTGATAGATACTGATAGATACTGATAGATACCGATAGATACTGATAGATACTGATAGATAGATACTGATAGATACTGATAGATACTGATAGATACTGATATGATAGATACTGATATGATAGATACTGATATGATAGATACTGATAGATACTGATAGATACTGATAGATACTGATATGATAGATACTGATTTGATAGATACTGATAGATACTGATAGAAACTGATAGATAGATACTGATAGATACTGATAGATACTGATATGATAGATACTGATATGATAGATACTGATAGATACTGATAGATACTGATAGATAGATACTGACAGATACTGATAGATACTGATATGATAGATACTGATAGATACTGATAGATAGATACTGATAGATACTGATAGATACTGAAAGATACTGATAGATACTGATATGATAGATACTGATATGTTAGATTCTGATAGATACTGATAGATACTGATAGATACTGATAGATACTGATAGATACTGATAGATACTGATAGATACTGATAGATACTGATAGATACTGATAGATACTGATAGATACTGATAGATACTGATAGATACTGATAGATACTGATATGATAGATACTGATATGTTAGATACTGATAGATACTCATAGATACTGATAGATACTGATAGATACTGATAGATACTGATTGATTCTGATAGATAGATACTGATAGATACTGATAGATACTGATAGATACTGATAGATACTGATAGATAGATACTGATAGATACTGATAGATACTGATAGATACTGATATGATAAATACTGATATGATAGATACTCATAGATACTAATATATACTGATAGAAACTGAAAGATAGATACTGATAGATACTAATATATACTGATAGAAACTGATAGATAGATACTGATAGATACTGATATGATAGATACTGATATGATAGATACTGATAGATACTGATAGATACTGATAGATACTGATAGATACTGATAGATACTGATATGATAGATACTGATATGATAGATACTGATAGATACTGATAGATACTGATAGATACTGATAGATAGATACTGATAGATACTGATAGATACTGATATGATAGATACTGATAGATACTGATAGATACTGAAAGATACTGATAGATACTGATATGATAGATACTGATATGATAGATACTGATAGATACTGATAGATACTGAAAGATACTGATAGATACTGATATGATAGATACTGATATGATAGATACTGATATGATAGATACTGATAGAAACTGATAGATACTGATGGATAGATACTGATAGATACTGATAGATACTGATAGATACTGATGGATACTGATAGATACTGATAGATACTGATAGATACTGATAGATAGATACTGATAGATATTGATAGATACTGATAGATACTGATAGATACTGATAGATAGATACTGATAGATACTGATAGATACTGATAGATACTGATAGATACTGATAGATACTGATAGATACTGATATGATAGATACTGATATGATAGATACTGATAGATACTGATAGATAGATACTGATAAAAACTGATAGATACTGAAAGATATTGATAGTAGATACTGATATGATAGATACTGATATGATAGAAACTGATAAACACTGATAGATACTGATAGATACCGATAAATAGATACTGATAGATACTGAAAGATACTGATAGATACTGATAGATACTGATATGATAGATACTGATATGATAGATACTGATAGATACTGATAGATACTAATAGATACTGATAGATACTGATAGATAGATACTGATAGATACTGATAGATACTGAAAGATACTGATAGATTCTGATAGATACTGATAGATACTGATAGATACTGATAGATACTGATAGATACTGATAGATACTGATAGATACTGATAGATACTGATAGATACTGATAGATACTGATAGATAATGATATGATAGATACTGATATGATAGATACTGATAGATACTGATAGATACTGATAGATACTGATAGATACTGATAGATACTGATAGATACTGATCTGATAGATACTGATAGATACTGATAGATACTGATAGATACTGATAGATACTGATAGATACTGATAGATACTGATAGATAGATACTGATAGATACTGATAGATACTGATAGATAGATACTGATAGATACTGATAGATACTGATATGATAGATACTGATATGATAGATACTGATAGATACTGATAGATACTAATAGATACTGATAGATACTGATAAAAAGATACTGATAGATACTGATAGATACTGATAGATACTGATAGATACTGATAGATACTGATAGATACTGATAGATACTGATAGATACTGATAGATACTGATAGATACTGATAGATACTGATAGATACTGATAGATACTGATAGATACTGATAGATAGATACTGATAGATACTGATAGATACTGATATGATAGATACTGATATGTTAGATACTGATAGATACTGATAGATACTGATAGATACTGATAGATACTGATTGATTCTGATAGATAGATACTGATAGATACTGATAGATACTGATATGATAGATACTGATATGATAGATACTGATAGATACTGATAGATACTGATAGATACTGATAGATACTGATAGATACTGATAGATACTGATAGATACTGATAGATACTGATAGATACTGATAGATACTGATAGATAGATACTGATAGATACTGATAGATACTGATTGATACTGATATGATAAATACTGATATGATAGATACTGATAGATACTAATATATACTGATAGAAACTGATAGATAGATACTGATAGATACTGATAGATACTGATAGATACTGATAGATACTGATAGATACTGATAGATACTGATAGATACTGATAGATACTGATAGATACTGATAGATACTGATAGATACTGATAGATACTGATAGATAGATACTGATAGATACTGATAGATACTGATATGATAGATACTGATATGATAGATACTGATAGATACTGATAGATAGATACTGATAGATACTGATATATACTGATAGATACTGAAAGATACTGATAGATACTGATATGATAGATACTGATAGATACTGATAGATACCGATAGATACTGATAGATACTGATAGATAGATACTGATAGATACTGATAGATACTGATAGATACTGATATGATAGATACTGATATGATAGATACTGATATGATAGATACTGATAGATACTGATAGATACTGATAGATACTGATAGATACTGATATGATAGATACTGATTTGATAGATACTGATAGATACTGATAGAAACAGATAGATAGATACTGATAGATACTGATAGATACTGATAGATACTGATATGATAGATACTGATATGATAGATACTGATAGATACTGATAGATACTGATAGATAGATACTGATAGATACTGATAGATACTGATATGATAGAAACTGATATGATAGATACTGATAGATACTGATAGATAGATACTGATAGATACTGATAGATACTGAAAGATACTGATAGATACTGATATGATAGATACTGATATGTTAGATACTGATAGATACTGATAGATACTGATAGATACTAATATATACTGATAGAAACTGATAGATAGATACTGATAGATACTGATAGATACTGATAGATAGATACTGATAGATACTGATAGATACTGATATGATAGATACTGATATGATAGATACTGATATGATAGATACTGATAGATACTGATAGATACTGATACATACTGATAGATACTGATAGATACTGATAGATACTGATAGATACTGATAGATACTGATAGATAGATACTGATAGATACTGATATGATAGATACTGATATGATAGATACTGATAGATACTAATATATACTGATAGAAACTGATAGATAGATACTGATAGATACTGATATGATAGATACTGAAATGATAGATACTGATAGATACTGATATGATAGATACTGATATGATAGATACTGATAAATACTGATAGATACTGATAGATACTGATAGATACCGATAGATAGATACTGATAGATACTGATATGATAGATTCTGATATGATAGATACTGATAGATAGTGATAGATACTAATAGATACTGATAGATACTGATAGATAGATACTGATAGATACTGATAGATACTGATAGATACTGATAGATACTGATAGATACTGATAGATACTGATAGATACTGATAGATACTGATAGATACTGATAGATACTGATAGATAGATACTGATAGATACTGATAGATACTGATAGATACTGATATGATAGATACTGATATGTTAGATACTGATAGATACTGATAGATACTGATAGATACTGATAGATACTGATAGATACTGATAGATACTGATAGATAAATACTGATAGATACTGATAGATACTGATAGATACTGATATGATAGATACTGATATGATAGATACTGATAGATACTGATAGATACTAATAGATACTGATAGATACTGATAAATAGATACTGATAGATACTGATAGATACTGATAGATACTGATAGATACTGATAGATACTGATAGATACTGATAGATACTGATAGATAGATACTGATAGATACTGATAAATACTGATATGATAGATACTGATAAATACTGATATGATAGATACTGATAGATACTGATAGATACTGATAGATACTGATAGATACTGATAGATACTGATAGATACTGATATGATATATACTGATATGTTAGATACTGATAGATACTGATAGATACTGAAAGATACTGATAGATACTGATAGATACTGATATATACTGATAGATACTGATTGATACTGATAGATAGATACTGATAGATACTGATAGATACTGATAGATACTGATAGATACTGATAGATACTGATATGATAGATACTGATATGATAGATACTGATATGATAGATACTGATATGATAGATACTGATAGATACTGATAGATACTGATAAATACTGATAGATAGATACTGATAGTAACTGATAGATACTGATAGATACTGATAGATACTGATAGATACTGATAGATACTGATAGATACTGATAGATACTGATAGATAGATACTGATAGATACTGATAGATACTGATATGATAGATACTGATATGATAGATACTGATAGATACTGATAGATAGATACTGATAGATACTGATAGATACTGATAGATACTGAAAGATACTGATAGATACTGATATGATAGATACTGATATGATAGATACTGATAGATACTGATAGATACTGATAGATACTGATAGATACTGATAGATACTGATAGATACTGATAGATGCTGATAGATACTGATAGATACTGATAGATACTGATAGATACTGATAGATAGATACTGATAGATACTGATAGATACTGATATGATAGATACTGATATGTTAGATACTGATAGATACTGATAGATACTGATAGATAGATACTGATAGATACTGATAGATACTGATAGATAGATACTGATAGATACTGATATGATAGATACTGAAAGATACTGATATGATAGATACTGATATGATAGATACTGATATGATAGATACTGAAAGATACTGATATGATAGATACTGATATGATAGATACTGATAGATACTGATAGATACTGATAGATACTGATAGATACTGATAGATACTGATAGATACTGATAGATACTGATAGATACTGATAGATACTGATATGATAGATACTGATATGATAGATACTGATAGATACTGATAGATAGATACTGATAGATAGATACTGATAGATAGATACTGATAGATACTGATAGATACTGATAGATAGATATTGATAGATACTGATAGATACTGATATGATAGATACTGATATGATAGATACTGATAGATACTGATAGATACTGATAGATACTGATAGATACTGATAGATACTGATAGATACTGATAGATACTGATAGATGCTGATAGATACTGATAGATACTGATAGATACTGATAGATACTGATAGATAGATACTGATAGATACTGATAGATACTAATAGATACTGATAGATACTGATAGATAGATACTGATAGATACTGATAGATACTGATAGATACTGATAGATACTGATAGATACTGATATGATAGATACTGATATGATAGATACTGATATGATAGATACTGATAGATACTGATAGATACTGATAGATACTGATAGATACTGATAGATAGATACTGATAGATACTGATAGATACTGATAGATACTGATATGATAGATACTGATATGATAGATACTGATAGATACTAATTTATACTGATAGATACTGATATGATAGATACTGATAGATACTGATAGATACTGATATGAAAGATACTGATATGATAGATACTGATAGAAACTGATAGATACTGATAGATACCGATTGATAGATACTGATAGATACTGATAGATACTGATATGATAGATACTGATATGATAGATACTGATAGATACTGATAGATACTTATAGATACTGATAGATACTGATAGATAGATACTGATAGATACTGATAGATACTGATAGATACTGATAGATACTGATAGATACTGATAGATACTGATAGATACTGATAGATACTGATAGATACTGATATGATAGACACTGATATGATAGATACTGATAGATACTGATAGATACTGATAGATAGATACTGATAGATACTGATAAATACTGATATGATAGATACTGATATGATAGATACTGATAGATACTGATAGGTACTGATATGATAGATACTGATATGATAGATACTGATAGATACTGATATGATAGATACTGATAGATACTAATATATACTGATAGAAACTGATAGATAGATACTGATTGATACTGATAGATAGATACTGATAGATACTGATAGATACTGATATGATAGATACTGATATGATAGATACTGATAGATACTGATAGATACTGATAGATACTGATAGATACTGATAGATACTGATAGATAGATACTGATAGATACTGATAGATACTGATAGATACTGATATGATAAATACTGATATGATAGATACTGATAGATACTGATAGATACAAAAATACTGATAGAAACTGATAGATAGATACTGATAGATACTAATAGATACTGATATGATAGAAACTGATATGAAAGATACTGATAGATACTGATAAATACTGATAGATACTGATAGATACTGATAGATACTGATAGATACTGATAGATACTGATAGATACTGATAGATACTGATAGATACTGATAGATACTGATAGATAGATACTGATAGATACTGATATGATAGATACTGATATGATAGATACTGATAGATACTGATAGATAGATACTGATAGATACTGATAGATACTGATAGATACTGAAAGATACTGATAGATACTGATATGATAGATACTGATATGATAGATACTGATAGATACTGATAGATACTGATATGATAGATACTGATATGATAGATACTGATAGAAACTGATAGATACTGATAGATAGATACTGATAGATACTGATAAATACTGATAGATACTGATAGATACTGATATGATAGATACTGATAGATACTGATAGATACTGATAGATACTGATAGATACTGATAGATACTGATAGATACTGATAGATAGATACTGAAAGATACTGATAGATACTGATAGATACTGATAGATACTGATAGATAGATACTGATAGATACTGATAGATACTGATATGATAGATACTGATAGATACTGATAGATACTGATAGATAGATACTGATAGATACTGATAGATACTGATATGATAGATACTGATAGATACTGATAGATAGATACTGATAGATACTGATAGATACTGATATGATAGATACTGATAGATACTGATAGATAGATACTGATAGATACTGATAGATACTGATATGATAGATACTGATATGATAGATACTGATATGATAGATACTGATAGATAGATACTGATAGATACTGATAGATACTGAAAGTTACTGATAGATACTGATATGATAGATACTGATATGATAGATACTGATAGATAGTGATAGATACCGATAGATAGATACTGATAGATACTGATATGATAGATACTGAAAGATACTGATAGATACTGAAAGATACTGATAGATACTGATATGATAGATACTGATATGATAGATACTGATAGAAACTGATAGATACTGATGGATAGATACTGATAGATACTGATATGATAGATACTGATTTGATAGATACTGATTTATACTGATAGATAGATACTGATAGATACTGATAGATACTGATATGATAGATACTGATATAATAGATACTGATATGATAAATACTGATAGATACTGATAGATACTGATAGATACTGATAGATACTGATAGATACTGATAGATACTGATAGATACTGATAGATACTGATAGATACTGATAGATACTGATAGATACTGATAGATACTGATAGATAGATACTGATAGATACTGATAGATACTGCTAGATAGTGATATGATAGATACTGATATGATAGATACTGATAGATACTGATAGATACTAATAAATACTGATAGAAACTGATAGATAGATACTGATAGATACTGATAGATACTGATATGATAGATACTAATATGATAGATACTGATAGATACTGATGGATACTGATAGATACTGATGGATACTGATAGATACTGATAGATAGATACTGATAGATACTGATATGATAGATACTGATATGATAGATACTGATAGATACTGATAGATACTGATAGATAGATACTGATAGATACTGATAGATACTGATAGATAGATACTGATAGATACTGATAGATACTGATAGATACTGATATGATAGATACTGATATGATAGATACTGATATGATAGATACTGATATGATAGATACTGCTAGATACTGATAGATACTGATAAAAAGATACTGATAGATACTGATAGATACTGATAGATACTGACAGATACTGATAGATACTGATAGATACTGATAGATACTGATAGATACTGATAGATACTGATAGATACTGATAGATACTGATAGATACTGATATGATAGATACTGATATGATAGATACTGATATGATAGATACTGATAGATACTAATAGATACTGATAGATACTGATAGATAGATACTGATAGATACTGATAGATACTGATAGATACTGATAGATACTGATAGATACTGATAGATACTGATATATACTGATAGATACTGATAGATACTGATAGATACTGATAGATACTGATAGATAGATACTGATAGATACTGATAGATACTGGTAGATACTGATAGATACTGATAGATACTGATATGATAGATACTGATATGTTAGATACTGATAGATACTGATAGATACTGATAGATACTGATAGATACTGATAGATACTGATAGATACTGATAGATAGATACTGATAGATACTGATAGATACTGATATGATAGATACTGATATGATAGATACTGATAGATACTGATAGATACTGAAAGATACTGATAGATACTGATAGATACTGATATGATAGATACTGATATGATAGATTCTGATAGATACTGATAGATAGATACTGATAGATACTGATAGATACTGATAGATACTGAAAGATACTGATAGAGACTGATATGATAGATACTGATATGATAGATACTGATAGATACTGATAGATACTAATATATACTGATAGAAACTGATAGATAGATACTGATAGATACTGATAGATACTGATATGATAGATACTGATATGATAGATACTGATAGATACTGATAGATACTGATAGATACTGATAGATACTGATAGATAGATACTGACAGATACTGATAGATACTGATATGATAGATACTGATATGATAGATACTGATAGATACTGATAGATAGATACTGATAGATACTGATAGATACTGATAGATACTGATAGATACTGATAGATACTAATATATACTGATAGAAACTGATAGATAGATACTGATAGATACTGATATGATAGATACTGATATGATAGATACTGATAGATACTGATAGATACTGATAGATACTGATAGATACTGATAGATACTGATAGATACTGATAGATACTGATATGATAGATACTGATATGATAGATACTGTTAGATACTGATAAATACTGATATGATAGATACTGATAGATACTGATAGATACTGATAGATAGATACTGATAGATACTGATAGATACTGAAAGATACTGATAGATACTGATATGATAGATACTGATATGATAGATACTGATAGATACTGATAGATACTGAAAGATACTGATAGATACTGATATGATAGATACTGATATGATAGATACTGATATGATAGATACTGATAGAAACTGATAGATACTGATGGATAGATACTGATAGATACTGAAAGATACTGATAGATACTGATAGATACTGATAGATACTGATAGATAGATACTGATAGATACTGATAGATACTGATAGATACTGATAGATACTGATAGATACTGATAGATACTGATAGATAGATACTGATAGATACTGATAGATACTCATAGATACTGATAGATACTGATAGATACTGATAGATACTGATAGATACTGATAGATACTGATAGATAGATACTGATAGATACTGATAGATACTGATAGATACTGCTAGATACTGATATGATAGATACTGATAGATACTGATAGATACTAATAAATACTGATAGAAACTGATAGATAGATACTGATAGATACTGATAGATACTGATATGATAGATACTAATATGATAGATACTGATAGATACTGATGGATACTGATAGATACTGATAGATACTGATAGATACTGATAGATAGATACTGATAGATACTGATAGATACTGATATGATAGATACTGATAGATACTGATAGATAGATACTGATAGATACTGATAGATACTGAAAGATACTGATAGATACTGATATGATAGATACTGATATGATAGATACTGATAGATACTGGTAGATACTGATAGATACTGATAGATACTGCTAGATACTGATAGATACCGATAGAAAGATACTGATAGATACTGATAGATACTGATAGATACTGATAGATACTGATATGATAGATACTGATATGATAGATATAGATAGATACTGATAGATACTAATAGATACTGATAGATACTGATAGATAGATACTGATAGATACTGATAGATACTGATAGATACTGATAGATACTGATAGATACTGATAGATACTGATAGATACTGATATGATAGATACTGATATGATAGATACTGATAGATACTGATAGATAGATACTGATAGATAGATACTGATAGATAGATACTGATAGATACTGATAGATACTGATAGATACTGATAAATACTGATATGATAGATACTGATATGATAGATACTGATAGATACTGATAGATACTGAAAGATACTGATAGATACTGATAGATACTGATAGATACTGATAGATACTGATAGATACTGATAGATAGATACTGATAGATACTGATAGATACTGATAGATACTGATATGATAGATACTGATATGTTAGATACTGATAGATACTGATAGATACTGATAGATACTGATAGATACTGATAGGTACTGATAGATACTGATTGATACTGATAGATAGATACTGATAGATACTGATAGATACTGATAGATACTGATAGATACTGATATGATAGATACTGATAGATACTGATAGATACTGATAGATACTGATAGATAGATACTGATAGATACTGATAGATACTGATAGATACTGATAGATACTGATAGATACTGATAGATACTGATAGATACTGATAGATACTGATAGATACTGATAGATAGATACTGATAGAAACTGATAGATAGATACTGATAGATACTGATAGATACTGATATGATAGATACTGATAGATACTGATAGATACTGATAGATACTGATAGATACTGATAGATACTGATAGATACTGATAGATACTGATAGATACTGATAGATACTGATAGATACTGATATGATAGATACTGATATGATAGATACTGATAGATAGATACTGATAGATACTGATATGATAGATACTGATATGATAGATACTGATAGATACTGATATGAAAGATACTGATATGATAGATACTGATAGAAACTGATAGATACTGATGGATACCGATTGATAGATACTGATAGATACTGATAGATACTGATATGATAGATACTGATATGATAGATACTGATAGATACTGATAGATACTTATAGATACTGATAGATACTGATAGATAGATACTGATAGATACTGATAGATACTGATAGATACTGATAGATACTGATAGATACTGATAGATACTGATAGATACTGATAGATACTGATAGATACTGATAGATACTGATATGATAGACACTGATATGATAGATACTGATAGATACTGATAGATACTGATAGATAGATACTGATAGATACTGATAGATACTGATAAATACTGATATGATAGATACTGATAGATACTGATAGGTACTGATATGATAGATACTGATATGATAGATACTGATAGATACTGATATGATAGATACTGATAGATACTAATATATACTGATAGAAACTGATAGATAGATACTGATTGATACTGATAGATAGATACTGATAGATACTGATAGATACTGATAGATACTGATATGATAGATACTGATATGATAGATACTGATAGATACTGATAGATACTGATAGATACTGATAGATACTGATAGATACTGATAGATAGATACTGATAGATACTGATAGATACTGATAGATACTGATAGATACTGATATGATAAATACTGATATGATAGATACTGATAGATACTGATAGATACAAATATATACTGATAGAAACTGATAGATAGATACTGATAGATACTAATAGATACTGATATGATAGAAACTGATATGAAAGATACTGATAGATACTGATAAATACTGATAGATACTGATAGATACTGATAGATACTGATAGATACTGATAGATACTGATAGATACTGATAGATACTGATAGATAGATACTGATAGATACTGATAGATACTGATATGATAGATACTGATAGATACTGATATATAGATACTGATAGATACTGATAGATACTGATAGATACTGAAAGATACTGATAGATACTGATATGATAGATACTGATATGATAGATACTGATAGATACTGATAGATACTGATAGATACTGATAGATACTGATATGATAGATACTGATATGATAGATACTGATACAAACTGATAGATACTGATAGATAGATACTGATAGATACTGATAAATACTGATAGATACTGATAGATACTGATATGATAGATACTGATTCGATAGATACTGATAGATACTGATAGATACTGATAGATACTGATAGATAGATACTGCAAGATACTGATAGATACTGATATGATAGATACTGATAGATACTGATAGATACCAATAGATAGATACTGATAGATACTGATAGATACTGATATGATAGATACTGATAGATACTGATAGATAGATACTCATAGATACTGATAGATACTGATATGATAGATACTGATAGATACTGATAGATAGATACTGATAGATAGATACTGATAGATACTGCTAGATACTGATATGATAGATACTGATATGATAGATACTGATAGATACTGATAGATACTGATAGATACTGATAGATACTGATAGATAGATACTGATAGATACTGATAAACATTTGTGATACCTATGTTACCCACCCATATTTCGCAAACTAATAAATATTTCATATTTCATACTGATATGATAGATACTGATAGATACTGATAGATACTGATATGATAGATACTGATTTGATAGATACTGATAGATACTGATAGAAACTGATAGATAGATACTGATAGATACTGATAGATACTGATATGATAGATACTGATATGATAGATACTGATAGATACTGATAGATACTGATAGATACTGATAGATACTGATAGATAGATACTGACAGATACTGATAGATACTGATATGATAGATACTGATATGATAGATACTGATAGATACTGATAGATAGATACTGATAGATACTGATAGATACTGAAAGATACTGATAGATACTGATATGATAGATACTGATATGTTAGATACTGATAGATACTGATAGATACTGATAGATACTAATATATACTGATAGAAACTGATAGATAGATACTGATAGATACTGATAGATACTGATAGATAGATACTGATAGATACTGATATGATAGATACTGATATGATAGATACTGATAGATACTGATACATACTGATAGATACTGATAGATACTGATAAATACTGATAGATACTGATAGATACTGATAGATACTGATAGATACCGATAGATAGATACTGATAGATACTGATAGATACTGATATGATAGATTCTGATATGATAGATACTGATAGATACTGATAGATACTGATAGATACTAATAGATACTGATAGATACTGATAGATAGATACTGATAGATACTGATAGATACTGATAGATACTGATAGATACTGATAGATACTGATAGATACTGATAGATACTGATAGATACTGATAGATACTGATAGATACTGATAGATAGATACTGATAGATACTGATAGATACTGATATGATAGATACTGATATGTTAGATACTGATAGATACTGATAGATACTGATAGATACTGATAGATACTGATAGATAGATACTTAAAGATACTGATAGATACTGATAGATACTGATAGATACTGATAGATACTGATAGATACTGATAGATACTGATAGATACTGATAGATACTGATATGATAGATACTGATATGTTAGATACTGATAGATACTCATAGATACTGATAGATACTGATAGATACTGATAGATACTGATTGATTCTGATAGATAGATACTGATAGATACTGATAGATACTGATAGATACTGATAGATAGATACTGATAGATACTGATAGATACTGATAGATACTGATATGATAAATACTGATATGATAGATACTGATAGATACTAATATATACTGATAGAAACTGAAAGATAGATACTGATAGATACTAATATATACTGATAGAAACTGATAGATAGATACTGATAGATACTGATATGATAGATACTGATATGATAGATACTGATAGATACTGATAGATACTGATAGATACTGATAGATACTGATAGATACTGATATGATAGATACTGTTAGATACTGATAGATACTGATAGATACTGATATGATAGATACTGATAGATACTGATAGATACTGATAGATAGATACTGATAGATACTGATAGATACTGAAAGATACTGATAGATACTGATATGATAGATACTGATATGATAGATACTGATAGATACTGATAGATACTGAAAGATACTGATAGATACTGATATGATAGATACTGATATGATAGATACTGATAGAAACTGATAGATACTGATGGATAGATACTGATAGATACTGATAGATACTGATAGATACTGATAGATACTGATAGATACTGATAGATACTGATAGATACTGATAGATACTGATAGATAGATACTGATAGATATTGATAGATACTGATAGATACTGATAGATACTGATAGATAGATACTGAAAGATACTGATAGATACTGATAGATACTGATAGATACTGATAGATACTGATATGATAGATACTGATATGATAGATACTGATAGATACTGATAGATAGATACTGATAAAAACTGATAGATACTGAAAGATACTGATAGTAGATACTGATATGATAGATACTGATATGATAGAAACTGATAAACACTGATAGATACTGATAGATACCGATAAATAGATACTGATAGATACTGAAAGATACTGATAGATACTGATAGATACTGATATGATAGATACTGATATGATAGATACTGATAGATACTGATAGATACTAATAGATACTGATAGATACTGATAGATAGATACTGATAGATACTGATAGATACTGAAAGATACTGATAGATTCTGATAGATACTGATAGATACTGATAGATACTGATAGATACTGATAGATACTGATAGATACTGATAGATACTGATAGATACTGATAGATACTGATAGATAATGATATGATAGATACTGATATGATAGATACTGATAGATACTGATAGATACTGATAGATACTGATAGATACTGATAGATACTGATCTGATAGATACTGATAGATACTGATAGATACTGATAGATACTGATAGATACTGATAGATACTGATAGATACTGATAGATACTGATAGATAGATACTGATAGATACTGATAGATACTGATATGATAGATACTGATATGATAGATACTGATAGATACTGATAGATAGATACTGATAAATACTGATATGATAGATACTGATATGTTAGATACTGATAGATACTGATAGATACTGATAGATACTGATAGATACTGATTGATTCTGATAGATAGATACTGATAGATACTGATAGATACTGATATGATAGATACTGATATGATAGATACTGATAGATACTGATAGATACTGATAGATACTGATAGATACTGATAGATACTGATAGATACTGATAGATACTGATAGATACTGATAGATACTGATAGATACTGATAGATACTGATAGATAGATACTGATAGATACTGATAGATACTGATTGATACTGATATGATAAATACTGATATGATAGATACTGATAGATACTAATATATACTGATAGAAACTGATAGATAGATACTGATAGATACTGATAGATACTGATAGATACTGATAGATACTGATAGATACTGATAGATACTGATAGATACTGATAGATACTGATAGATACTGATAGATACTGATAGATACTGATAGATACTGATAGATAGATACTGATAGATACTGATAGATACTGATATGATAGATACTGATAGATACTGATAGATAGATACTGATAGATACTGATATATACTGATAGATACTGAAAGATACTGATAGATACTGATATGATAGATACTGATAGATACTGATAGATACTGATAGATACCGATAGATACTGATAGATACTGATAGATAGATACTGATAGATACTGATAGATACTGATAGATACTGATATGATAGATACTGATATGATAGATACTGATATGATAGATACTGATAGATACTGATAGATACTGATAGATACTGATATGATAGATACTGATTTGATAGATACTGATAGATACTGATAGAAACTGATAGATAGATACTGATAGATACTGATAGATACTGATATGATAGATACTGTGATAGATACTGATAGATACTGATAGATACTGATAGATAGATACTGACAGATACTGATAGATACTGATATGATAGATACAGATAGATACTGATAGATAGATACTGATAGATACTGATAGATACTGAAAGATACTGATAGATACTGATATGATAGATACTGATATGTTAGATTCTGATAGATACTGATAGATACTGATAGATACTGATAGATACTGATAGATACTGATAGATACTGATAGATACTGATAGATACTGATAGATACTGATAGATACTGATAGATACTGATAGATACTGATAGATACTGATATGATAGATACTGATATGTTAGATACTGATAGATACTCATAGATACTGATAGATACTGATAGATACTGATAGATACTGATTGATTCTGATAGATAGATACTGATAGATACTGATAGATACTGAAAGATACTGATAGATACTGATATGATAGATACTGATATGATAGATACTGATAGATACTAATATATACTGATAGAAACTGAAAGATAGATACTGATAGATACTAATATATACTGATAGAAACTGATAGATAGATACTGATAGATACTGATATGATAGATACTGATATGATAGATACTGATAGATACTGATAGATACTGATAGATACTGATAGATACTGATAGATACTGATATGATAGATACTGATATGATAGATACTGTTAGATACTGATAGATACTGATAGATACTGATAGATAGATACTGATAGATACTGATAGATACTGATATGATAGATACTGATAGATACTGATAGATACTGAAAGATACTGATAGATACTGATATGATAGATACTGATATGATAGATACTGATAGATACTGATAGATACTGAAAGATACTGATAGATACTGATATGATAGATACTGATATGATAGATACTGAAATGATAGATACTGATAGAAACTGATAGATACTGATGGATAGATACTGATAGATACTGATAGATACTGATAGATACTGATGGATACTGATAGATACTGATAGATACTGATAGATACTGATAGATAGATACTGATAGATATTGATAGATACTGATAGATACTGATAGATACTGATAGATAGATACTGATAGATACTGATAGATACTGATAGATACTGATAGATACTGATAGATACTGATATGATAGATACTGATATGATAGATACTGATAGATACTGATAGATAGATACTGATAAAAACTGATAGATACTGAAAGATATTGATAGTAGATACTGATATGATAGATACTGATATGATAGAAACTGATAAACACTGATAGATACTGATAGATACCGATAAATAGATACTGATAGATACTGAAAGATACTGATAGATACTGATAGATACTGATATGATAGATACTGATATGATAGATACTGATAGATACTGATAGATACTAATAGATACTGATAGATACTGATAGATAGATACTGATAGATACTGATAGATACTGAAAGATACTGATAGATTCTGATAGATACTGATAGATACTGATAGATACTGATAGATACTGATAGATACTGATAGATACTGATAGATACTGATAGATACTGATAGATACTGATAGATACTGATAGATACTGATAGATAATGATATGATAGATACTGATATGATAGATACTGATAGATACTGATAGATACTGATAGATACTGATAGATACTGATAGATACTGATAGATACTGATCTGATAGATACTGATAGATACTGATAGATACTGATAGATACTGATAGATACTGATAGATACTGATAGATAGATACTGATAGATACTGATAGATACTGATAGATAGATACTGATAGATACTGATAGATACTGATATGATAGATACTGATATGATAGATACTGATAGATACTGATAGATACTAATAGATACTGATAGATACTGATAAAAAGATACTGATAGATACTGATAGATACTGATAGATACTGATAGATACTGATAGATACTGATAGATACTGATAGATACTGATAGATACTGATAGATACTGATAGATACTGATAGATACTGATAGATACTGATAGATACTGATAGATAGATACTGATAGATACTGATAGATACTGATATGATAGATACTGATATGTTAGATACTGATAGATACTGATAGATACTGATAGATACTGATAGATACTGATAGATACTGATAGATAGATACTGATAGATACTGATAGATACTGATATGATAGATACTGATATGATAGATACTGATAGATACTGATAGATACTGATAGATACTGATAGATACTGATAGATACTGATAGATACTGATAGATACTGATAGATACTGATAGATACTGATAGATAGATACTGATAGATACTGATAGATACTGATTGATACTGATATGATAAATACTGATATGATAGATACTGATAGATACTAATATATACTGATAGAAACTGATAGATAGATACTGATAGATACTGATAGATACTGATAGATACTGATAGATACTGATAGATACTGATAGATACTGATAGATACTGATAGATACTGATAGATACTGATAGATACTGATAGATACTGATAGATAGATACTGTATCTAACTGATAGATACTGATATGATAGATACTGATATGATAGATACTGATAGATACTGATAGATAGATACTGATAGATACTGATATATACTGATAGATACTGAAAGATACTGATAGATACTGATATGATAGATACTGATAGATACTGATAGATACCGATAGATACTGATAGATACTGATAGATAGATACTGATAGATAGATACTGATAGATACTGATAGATACTGATAGATACTGATATGATAGATACTGATATGATAGATACTGATATGATAGATACTGATAGATACTGATAGATACTGATAGATACTGATAGATACTGATATGATAGATACTGATTTGATAGATACTGATAGATACTGATAGAAACAGATAGATAGATACTGATAGATACTGATAGATACTGATAGATACTGATATGATAGATACTGATATGATAGATACTGATAGATACTGATAGATACTGATAGATAGATACTGACAGATACTGATAGATACTGATATGATAGAAACTGATATGATAGATACTGATAGATACTGATAGATAGATACTGATAGATACAGATAGATACTGAAAGATACTGATAGATACTGATATGATAGATACTGATATGTTAGATACTGATAGATACTGATAGATACTGATAGATACTAATATATACTGATAGAAACTGATAGATAGATACTGATAGATACTGATAGATACTGATAGATAGATACTGATAGATACTGATAGATACTGATATGATAGATACTGATATGATAGATACTGATATGATAGATACTGATAGATACTGATAGATACTGATACATACTGATAGATACTGATAGATACTGATAGATACTGATAGATACTGATAGATACTGATAGATAGATACTGATAGATACTGATATGATAGATACTGATATGATAGATACTGATAGATACTAATATATACTGATAGAAACTGATAGATAGATACTGATAGATACTGATATGATAGATACTGAAATGATAGATACTGATAGATACTGATATGATAGATACTGATATGATAGATACTGATAGATACTGATAGATACTGATAGATACTGATAGATACCGATAGATAGATACTGATAGATACTGATATGATAGATTCTGATATGATAGATACTGATAGATAGTGATAGATACTAATAGATACTGATAGATACTGATAGATAGATACTGATAGATACTGATAGATACTGATAGATACTGATAGATACTGATAGATACTGATAGATACTGATAGATACTGATAGATACTGATAGATACTGATAGATACTGATAGATACTGATAGATAGATACTGATAGATACTGATAGATACTGATAGATACTGATATGATAGATACTGATATGATAGATACTGATAGATACTGATAGATACTGATAGATACTGATAGATACTGATAGATACTGATAGATACTGATAGATAAATACTGATAGATACTGATAGATACTGATAGATACTGATATGATAGATACTGATATGATAGATACTGATAGATACTGATAGATACTAATAGATACTGATAGATACTGATAAATAGATACTGATAGATACTGATAGATACTGATAGATACTGATAGATACTGATAGATACTGATAGATACTGATAGATAGATACTGATAGATACTGATAAATACTGATATGATAGATACTGATAAATACTGATATGATAGATACTGATAGATACTGATAGATACTGATAGATACTGATAGATACTGATAGATACTAATAGATACTGATATGATAGATACTGATATGTTAGATACTGATAGATACTGATAGATACTGAAAGATACTGATAGATACTGATAGATACTGATATATACTGATAGATACTGATTGATACTGATAGATAGATACTGATAGATACTGATAGATACTGATAGATACTGATAGATACTGATAGATACTGATATGATAGATACTGATATGATAGATACTGATATGATAGATACTGATATGATAGATACTGATAGATACTGATAGATACTGATAAATACTGATAGATAGATACTGATAGTAACTGATAGATACTGATAGATACTGATAGATACTGATAGATACTGATAGATACTGATAGATACTGATAGATACTGATAGATAGATACTGATAGATACTGATAGATACTGATATGATAGATACTGATATGATAGATACTGATAGATACTGATAGATAGATACTGATAGATACTGATAGATACTGATAGATACTGAAAGATACTGATAGATACTGATATGATAGATACTGATATGATAGATACTGATAGATACTGATAGATACTGATAGATACTGATAGATACTGATAGATACTGATAGATACTGATAGATACTGATAGATACTGATAGATACTGATAGATACTGATAGATACTGATAGATACTGATAGATAGATACTGATAGATACTGATAGATACTGATATGATAGATACTGATATGTTAGATACTGATAGATACTGATAGATACTGATAGATAGATACTGATAGATACTGATAGATACTGATAGATAGATACTGATAGATACTGATATGATAGATACTGAAAGATACTGATATGATAGATACTGATATGATAGATACTGATAGATACTGATAGATACTAATAGATACTGATAGATACTGATAGATAGATACTGATAGATACTGATAGATACTGATAGATACTGATAGATACTGATAGATACTGATAGATACTGATAGATACTGATAGATACTGATAGATACTGATATGATAGATACTGATATGATAGATACTGATAGATACTGATAGATAGATACTGATAGATAGATACTGATAGATAGATACTGATAGATAGATACTGATAGATACTGATAGATACTGATAGATAGATATTGATAGATACTGATAGATACTGATATGATAGATACTGATATGATAGATACTGATAGATACTGATAGATACTGATAGATACTGATAGATACTGATAGATACTGATAGATACTGATAGATACTGATAGATACTGATAGATACTGATAGATACTGATAGATACTGATAGATACTGATAGATAGATACTGATAGATACTGATAGATACTAATAGATACTGATAGATACTGATAGATAGATACTGATAGATACTGATAGATACTGATAGATACTGATAGATACTGATAGATACTGATATGATAGATACTGATATGATAGATACTGATATGATAGATACTGATAGATACTGATAGATACTGATAGATACTGATAGATACTGATAGATAGATACTGATAGATACTGATAGATACTGATAGATACTGATATGATAGATACTGATAGATACTAATTTATACTGATAGAAACTGATAGATAGATACTGATAGATACTGATAGATACTGATATGATAGATACTGATAGATACTGATAGATACTGATAGATACTGATAGATACTGATAGATACTGATAGATAGATGCTGATAGATACTGATAGATACTGATATGATAGATACTGATATGATAGATACTGATATGATAGATACTGATAGATAGATACTGATAGATACTGATAGATACTGAAAGATACTGATAGATACTGATATGATAGATACTGATATGATAGATACTGATAGATACTGATAGATACTGATAGATACCGATAGATAGATACTGATAGATACTGATATGATAGATACTGATATGATAGATACTGAAAGATACTGATAGATACTGAAAGATACTGATAGATACTGATATGATAGATACTGATATGATAGATACTGATAGAAACTGATAGATACTGATGGATAGATACTGATAGATACTGATATGATAGATACTGATTTGATAGATACTGATAGATACTGATATGATAGATACTGATATAATAGATACTGATATGATAAATACTGATAGATACTGATAGATACTGATAGATACTGATAGATACTGATAGATACTGATAGATACTGATAGATACTGATAGATACTGATAGATACTGATAGATACTGATAGATACTGATAGATAGATACTGATAGATACTGATAGATACTGATAGATACTGCTAGATACTGATATGATAGATACTGATAGATACTGATAGATACTAATAAATACTGATAGAAACTGATAGATAGATACTGATAGATACTGATATGATAGATACTAATATGATAGATACTGATAGATACTGATGGATACTGATAGATACTGATAGATACTGATAGATACTGATAGATAGATACTGATAGATACTGATAGATACTGATAGATACTGATATGATAGATACTGATAGATACTGATAGATAGATACTGATAGATACTGATAGATACTGAAAGATACTGATAGATACTGATATGATAGATACTGATATGATAGATACTGATAGATACTGGTAGATACTGATAGATACTGATAGATACTGATAGATACTGATAGATACCGATAGAAAGATACTGATAGATACTGATAGATACTGATAGATACTGATAGATACTGATATGATAGATACTGATATGAGAGATATAGATAGATACTGATAGATACTAATAGATACTGATAGATACTGATAGATAGATACTGATAGATACTGATAGATACTGATAGATACTGATAGATACTGATAGATACTGATAGATACTGATAGATACTGATAGATACTGATAGATACTGATAGATACTGATAGATACTGATATGATAGATACTGATATGATAGATACTGATAGATACTGATAGATAGATACTGATAGATAGATACTGATAGATAGATACTGATAGATACTGATAGATACTGATAGATACTGATAAATACTGATATGATAGATACTGATATGATAGATACTGATAGATACTGATAGATACTGATAGATACTGATAGATACTGATAGATACTGATAGATACTGATAGATACTGATAGATACTGATAGATACTGATAGATAGATACTGATAGATACTGATAGATACTGATAGATACTGATATGATAGATACTGATATGTTAGATACTGATAGATACTGATAGATACTGATAGATACTGATAGATACTGATAGATACTGATAGATACTGATTGATACTGATAGATAGATACTGATAGATACTGATAGATACTGATAGATACTGATAGATACTGATAGATACTGATATGATAGATACTGATATGATAGATACTGATAGATACTGATAGATACTGATAGATACTGATAGATACTGATAGATAGATACTGATAGATACTGATAGATACTGATAGATACTGATAGATACTGATAGATACTGATAGATACTGATAGATAGATACTGATAGAAACTGATAGATAGATACTGATAGATACTGATAGATACTGATATGATAGATACTGATAGATACTGATAGATACTGATAGATACTGATAGATACTGATAGATACTGATAGATACTGATAGATACTGATAGATAGATACTGATAGATACTGATAGATACTGATAGATACTGATATGATAGATACTGAAATGATAGATACTGATAGATAGATACTGATAGATACTGATATGATAGATACTGATATGATAGATACTGATAGATACTGATAGATACTGATATGAAAGATACTGATATGATAGATACTGATAGAAACTGATAGATACTGATAGATACCGATTGATAGATACTGATAGATACTGATAGATACTGATATGATAGATACTGATATGATAGATACTGATAGATACTGATAGATACTGATAGATACTGATAGATACTGATAGATAGATACTGATAGATACTGATAGATACTGATAGATACTGATAGATACTGATAGATACTGATAGATACTGATAGATACTGATAGATACTGATAGATACTGATATGATAGACACTGATATGATAGATACTGATAGATACTGATAGATAGATACTGATAGATACTGATAAATACTGATATGATAGATACTGATATGATAGATACTGATAGATACTGATAGGTACTGATATGATAGATACTGATATGATAGATACTGATAGATACTGATATGATAGATACTGATAGATACTAATATATACTGATAGAAACTGATAGATAGATACTGATTGATACTGATAGATAGATACTGATAGATACTGATAGATACTGATAGATACTGATATGATAGATACTGATATGATAGATACTGATAGATACTGATAGATACTGATAGATACTGATAGATACTGATAGATACTGATAGATAGATACTGATAGATACTGATAGATACTGATAGATACTGATATGATAGATACTGATATGATAGATACTGATAGATAATGATAGATACAAATATATACTGATAGAAACTGATAGATAGATACTGATAGATACTAATAGATACTGATATGATAGAAACTGATATGAAAGATACTGATAGATACTGATAAATACTGATAGATACTGATAGATACTGATAGATACTGATAGATACTGATAGATACTGATAGATACTGATAGATACTGATAGATACTGATAGATACTGATAGATAGATACTGATAGATACTGATAGATACTGATATGATAGATACTGATATGATAGATACTGATAGATACTGATAGATAGATACTGATAGATACTGATAGATACTGATAGATACTGAAAGATACTGATAGATACTGATATGATAGATACTGATATGATAGATACTGATAGATACTGATAGATACTGATAGATACTGATATGATAGATACTGATAGAAACTGATAGATACTGATAGATAGATACTGATAGATACTGATAGATACTGATAGATACTGATAGATACTGATATGATAGATACTGATAGATACTGATAGATACTGATAGATACTGATAGATACTGATAGATACTGATAGATACTGATAGATACTGATAGATAGATACTGAAAGATACTGATAGATACTGATAGATACTGATAGATACTGATAGATAGATACTGATAGATACTGATAGATACTGATATGATAGATACTGATAGATACTGATAGATACTGATAGATACTGATAGATAGATACTGATAGATACTGATAGATACTGATATGATAGATACTGATAGATACTGATAGATAGATACTGATAGATACTGATAGATACTGATATGATAGATACTGATAGATACTGATAGATAGATACTGATAGATACTGCTAGATACTGATATGATAGATACTGATATGATAGATACTGATATGATAGATACTGATAGATAGATACTGATAGATACTGATAGATACTGATAGATACTGTTATGATAGATACTGATAGATAGTGATAGATACCGATAGATAGATACTGATAGATACTGATATGATAGATACTGAAAGATACTGATAGATACTGAAAGATACTGATAGATACTGATATGATAGATACTGATATGATAGATACTGATAGAAACTGATAGATACTGATGGATAGATACTGATAGATACTGATATGATAGATACTGATTTGATAGATACTGATTTATACTGATAGATAGATACTGATAGATACTGATAGATACTGATATGATAGATACTGATATAATAGATACTGATATGATAAATACTGATAGATACTGATAGATACTGATAGATACTGATAGATACTGATAGATACTGATAGATACTGATAGATACTGATAGATACTGATAGATAGATACTGATAGATACTGATAGATACTGCTAGATAGTGATATGATAGATACTGATATGATAGATACTGATAGATACTAATAAATACTGATAGAAACTGATAGACAGATACTGATAGATACTGATAGATACTGATATGATAGATACTAATATGATAGATACTGATAGATACTGATGGATACTGATAGATACTGATGGATACTGATAGATACTGATAGATAGATACTGATAGATACTGATATGATAGATACTGATATGATAGATACTGATAGATACTGATAGATACTGATAGATAGATACTGATAGATACTGATAGATACTGATAGATAGATACTGATAGATACTGATAGATACTGATAGATACTGATATGATAGATACTGATATGATAGATACTGATATGATAGATACTGATATGATAGATACTGCTAGATACTGATAGATACTGATAAAAAGATACTGATAGATACTGATAGATACTGATAGATACTGACAGATACTGATAGATACTGATAGATACTGATAGATACTGATAGATACTGATAGATACTGATAGATACTGATAGATACTGATAGATACTGATAGATACTGATAGATACTGATATGATAGATACTGATATGATAGATACTGATATGATAGATACTGATAGATACTAATAGATACTGATAGATACTGATAGATAGATACTGATAGATACTGATAGATACTGATAGATACTGATAGATACTGATAGATACTGATAGATACTGATAGGTACTGATAGATACTGATAGATACTGATAGATACTGATAGATACTGATAGATACTGATAGATACTGATAGATAGATACTGATAGATACTGATAGATACTGATAGATACTGATAGATACTGATCGATACTGATATGATAGATACTGATATGTTAGATACTGATAGATACTGATAGATACTGATAGATACTGATAGATACTGATAGATACTGATAGATACTGATAGATACTGATAGATACTGATATGATAGATACTGATATGATAGATACTGATAGATACTGATAGATACTGATAGATACTGATAGATACTGATAGATACTGATAGATAGATACTGATAGATACTGATAGATACTGATAGATACTGATATGATAGATACTGATAGATACTGATAGATAGATACTGATAGATACTGATAGATACTGAAAGATACTGATAGATACTGATATGATAGATACTGATATGATAGATACTGATAGATACTGGTAGATACTGATAGATACTGATAGATACTGCTAGATACTGATAGATACCGATAGAAAGATACTGATAGATACTGATAGATACTGATAGATACTGATAGATACTGATATGATAGATACTGATATGAGAGATATAGATAGATACTGATAGATACTAATAGATACTGATAGATACTGATAGATAGATACTGATAGATACTGATAGATACTGATAGATACTGATAGATACTGATAGATACTGATAGATACTGATAGATACTGATAGATACTGATAGATACTGATAGATACTGATATGATAGATACTGATATGATAGATACTGATAGATACTGATAGATAGATACTGATAGATAGATACTGATAGATAGATACTGATAGATACTGATAGATACTGATAGATACTGATAGATACTGATAAATACTGATATGATAGATACTGATATGATAGATACTGATAGATACTGATAGATACTGATAGATACTGATAGATACTGATAGATACTGATAGATACTGATAGATACTGATAGATACTGATAGATACTGATAGATAGATACTGATAGATACTGATAGATACTGATAGATACTGATATGATAGATACTGATATGTTAGATACTGATAGATACTGATAGATACTGATAGATACTGATAGATACTGATAGATACTGATAGATACTGATTGATACTGATAGATAGATACTGATAGATACTGATAGATACTGATAGATACTGATAGATACTGATAGATACTGATAGATACTGATATGATAGATACTGATATGATAGATACTGATAGATACTGATAGATACTGATAGATACTGATAGATACTGATAGATAGATACTGATAGATACTGATAGATACTGATAGATACTGATAGATACTGATAGATACTGATAGATACTGATAGATAGATACTGATAGAAACTGATAGATAGATACTGATAGATACTGATAGATACTGATATGATAGATACTGATAGATACTGATAGATACTGATAGATACTGATAGATACTGATAGATACTGATAGATACTGATAGATACTGATAGATAGATACTGATAGATACTGATAGATACTGATAGATACTGATATGATAGATACTGAAATGATAGATACTGATAGATAGATACTGATAGATACTGATATGATAGATACTGATATGATACTGATAGATACTGATAGATACTGATAGATACTGATAGATACTGATAGATACTGATAGATACTGAAAGATACTGATAGATACTGATATGATAGATACTGATATGATAGATACTGATAGAAACTGATAGATACTGATGGATAGATACTGATAGATACTGAAAGATACTGATAGATACTGATAGATACTGATAGATACTGATAGATAGATACTGATAGATACTGATAGATACTGATAGATACTGATAGATACTGATAGATACTGATAGATAGATACTGATAGATACTGATAGATACTGATAGATACTGATAGATACTGATAGATACTGATAGATACTGATAGATACTGATAGATAGATACTGATAGATACTGATAGATACTGATAGATACTGATAGATACTGATATGATAGATACTGATAGATACTGATAGATACTAATAAATACTGATAGAAACTGATAGATAGATACTGATAGATACTGATAGATACTGATATGATAGATACTAATATGATAGATACTGATAGATACTGATGGATACTGATAGATACTGATAGATACTGATAGATACTGATAGATAGATACTGATAGATACTGATATGATAGATACTGATATGATAGATACTGATAGATACTGATAGATAGATACTGATAGATACTGATATGATAGATACTGATATGATAGATACTGATAGATACTAATATATACTGATAGAAACTGATAGATAGATACTGATAGATACTGATATGATAGATACTGAAATGATAGATACTGATAGATACTGATAGATACTGATAGATACTGATAGATAGATACTGATAATTACTGATAGATACTGATAGATACTGATATGATAGATACTGATATGATAGATACTGATAGATAGATACTGATAGATACTGATAGATACTGAAAGATACTGATAGATACTGATATGATAGATACTGATATGATAGATACTGATAAATACTGATAGATACTGATAGATACTGATAGATACCGATAGATAGATACTGATAGATACTGATATGATAGATTCTGATATGATAGATACTGATAGATACTGATAGATACTGATAGATACTAATAGATACTGATAGATACTGATAGATAGATACTGATAGATACTGATAGATACTGATAGATACTGATAGATACTGATAGATACTGATAGATACTGATAGATACTGATAGATACTGATAGATACTGATAGATACTGATAGATAGATACTGATAGATACTGATAGATACTGATAGATACTGATAGATACTGATATGATAGATACTGATATGTTAGATACTGATAGATACTGCTAGATACTGATAGATACTGATAGATACTGATAGATACTGATAGATACTGATAGATAGATACTGATAGATACTGATAGATACTGATAGATACTGATATGATAGATACTGATATGATAGATACTGATAGATACTGATAGATACTAATAGATACTGATAGATACTGATAAATAGATACTGATAGATACTGATAGATACTGATAGATACTGATAGATACTGATAGATACTGATAGATAGATACTGATAGATACTGATAAATACTGATATGATAGATACTGATAGATACTGATAGATACTGATAGATACTGATAGATAGATACTGATAAATACTGATAGATACTGATAGATACTGATAGATACTGATAGATAGATACTGATAGATACTGATAGATACTGATATGATAGATACTGATAGATACTGATAGATACTGAAAGATACTGATAGATACTGATATGATAGATACTGATATGATAGATACTGATAGATACTGATAGATACTGAAAGATACTGATAGATACTGATATGATAGATACTGATATGATAGATACTGATATGATAGATACTGATAGAAACTGATAGATACTGATGGATAGATACTGATAGATACTGATAGATACTGATAGATACTGATGGATACTGATAGATACTGATAGATACTGATAGATACTGATAGATAGATACTGATAGATATTGATAGATACTGATAGATACTGATAGATACTGATAGATAGATACTGATAGATACTGATAGATACTGATAGATACTGATAGATACTGATAGATACTGATATGATAGATACTGATATGATAGATACTGATAGATACTGATAGATAGATACTGATAAAAACTGATAGATACTGAAAGATATTGATAGTAGATACTGATATGATAGATACTGATATGATAGAAACTGATAAACACTGATAGATACTGATAGATACCGATAAATAGATACTGATAGATACTGAAAGATACTGATAGATACTGATAGATACTGATATGATAGATACTGATATGATAGATACTGATAGATACTGATAGATACTGATAGATACTAATAGATACTGATAGATACTGATAGATAGATACTGATAGATACTGATAGATACTGAAAGATACTGATAGATTCTGATAGATACTGATAGATACTGATAGATACTGATAGATACTGATAGATACTGATAGATACTGATAGATACTGATAGATACTGATAGATACTGATAGATACTGATAGATACTGATAGATACTGATAGATAATGATATGATAGATACTGATATGATAGATACTGATAGATACTGATAGATACTGATAGATACTGATAGATACTGATAGATACTGATAGATACTGATCTGATAGATACTGATAGATACTGATAGATACTGATAGATACTGATAGATACTGATAGATACTGATAGATAGATACTGATAGATACTGATAGATACTGATAGATAGATACTGATAGATACTGATAGATACTGATATGATAGATACTGATATGATAGATACTGATAGATACTGATAGATACTAATAGATACTGATAGATACTGATAAAAAGATACTGATAGATACTGATAGATACTGATAGATACTGATAGATACTGATAGATACTGATAGATACTGATAGATACTGATAGATACTGATAGATACTGATAGATACTGATAGATACTGATAGATACTGATAGATACTGATAGATAGATACTGATAGATACTGATAGATACTGATATGATAGATACTGATATGTTAGATACTGATAGATACTGATAGATACTGATAGATACTGATAGATACTGATTGATTCTGATAGATAGATACTGATAGATACTGATAGATACTGATATGATAGATACTGATATGATAGATACTGATAGATACTGATAGATACTGATAGATACTGATAGATACTGATAGATACTGATAGATACTGATAGATACTGATAGATACTGATAGATACTGATAGATAGATACTGATAGATACTGATAGATACTGATTGATACTGATATGATAAATACTGATATGATAGATACTGATAGATACTAATATATACTGATAGAAACTGATAGATAGATACTGATAGATACTGATAGATACTGATAGATACTGATAGATACTGATAGATACTGATAGATACTGATAGATACTGATAGATACTGATAGATACTGATAGATACTGATAGATACTGATAGATACTGATAGATACTGATAGATAGATACTGTATCTAACTGATAGATACTGATATGATAGATACTGATATGATAGATACTGATAGATACTGATAGATAGATACTGATAGATACTGATATATACTGATAGATACTGAAAGATACTGATAGATACTGATATGATAGATACTGATAGATACTGATAGATACCGATAGATACTGATAGATACTGATAGATAGATACTGATAGATACTGATAGATACTGATAGATACTGATATGATAGATACTGATATGATAGATACTGATATGATAGATACTGATAGATACTGATAGATACTGATAGATACTGATAGATACTGATATGATAGATACTGATTTGATAGATACTGATAGATACTGATAGAAACAGATAGATAGATACTGATAGATACTGATAGATACTGATAGATACTGATATGATAGATACTGATATGATAGATACTGATAGATACTGATAGATACTGATAGATAGATACTGACAGATACTGATAGATACTGATATGATAGAAACTGATATGATAGATACTGATAGATACTGATAGATAGATACTGATAGATACTGATAGATACTGAAAGATACTGATAGATACTGATATGATAGATACTGATATGTTAGATACTGATAGATACTGATAGATACTGATAGATACTAATATATACTGATAGAAACTGATAGATAGATACTGATAGATACTGATAGATACTGATAGATAGATACTGATAGATACTGATAGATACTGATATGATAGATACTGATATGATAGATACTGATATGATAGATACTGATAGATACTGATAGATACTGATACATACTGATAGATACTGATAGATACTGATAGATACTGATAGATACTGATAGATACTGATAGATAGATACTGATAGATACTGATATGATAGATACTGATATGATAGATACTGATAGATACTAATATATACTGATAGAAACTGATAGATAGATACTGATAGATACTGATATGATAGATACTGAAATGATAGATACTGATAGATACTGATATGATAGATACTGATATGATAGATACTGATAAATACTGATAGATACTGATAGATACTGATAGATACCGATAGATAGATACTGATAGATACTGATATGATAGATTCTGATATGATAGATACTGATAGATAGTGATAGATACTAATAGATACTGATAGATACTGATAGATAGATACTGATAGATACTGATAGATACTGATAGATACTGATAGATACTGATAGATACTGATAGATACTGATAGATACTGATAGATACTGATAGATACTGATAGATACTGATAGATACTGATAGATAGATACTGATAGATACTGATAGATACTGATAGATACTGATATGATAGATACTGATATGTTAGATACTGATAGATACTGATAGATACTGATAGATACTGATAGATACTGATAGATACTGATAGATACTGATAGATAAATACTGATAGATACTGATAGATACTGATAGATACTGATATGATAGATACTGATATGATAGATACTGATAGATACTGATAGATACTAATAGATACTGATAGATACTGATAAATAGATACTGATAGATACTGATAGATACTGATAGATACTGATAGATACTGATAGATACTGATAGATACTGATAGATAGATACTGATAGATACTGATAAATACTGATATGATAGATACTGATAAATACTGATATGATAGATACTGATAGATACTGATAGATACTGATAGATACTGATAGATACTGATAGATACTAATAGATACTGATATGATAGATACTGATATGTTAGATACTGATAGATACTGATAGATACTGAAAGATACTGATAGATACTGATAGATACTGATATATACTGATAGATACTGATTGATACTGATAGATAGATACTGATAGATACTGATAGATACTGATAGATACTGATAGATACTGATAGATACTGATATGATAGATACTGATATGATAGATACTGATATGATAGATACTGATATGATAGATACTGATAGATACTGATAGATACTGATAAATACTGATAGATAGATACTGATAGTAACTGATAGATACTGATAGATACTGATAGATACTGATAGATACTGATAGATACTGATAGATACTGATAGATACTGATAGATAGATACTGATAGATACTGATAGATACTGATATGATAGATACTGATATGATAGATACTGATAGATACTGATAGATAGATACTGATAGATACTGATAGATACTGATAGATACTGAAAGATACTGATAGATACTGATATGATAGATACTGATATGATAGATACTGATAGATACTGATAGATACTGATAGATACTGATAGATACTGATAGATACTGATAGATACTGATAGATACTGATAGATACTGATAGATACTGATAGATACTGATAGATACTGATAGATACTGATAGATAGATACTGATAGATACTGATAGATACTGATATGATAGATACTGATATGTTAGATACTGATAGATACTGATAGATACTGATAGATAGATACTGATAGATACTGATAGATACTGATAGATAGATACTGATAGATACTGATATGATAGATACTGAAAGATACTGATATGATAGATACTGATATGATAGATACTGATAGATACTGATAGATACTAATAGATACTGATAGATACTGATAGATAGATACTGATAGATACTGATAGATACTGATAGATACTGATAGATACTGATAGATACTGATAGATACTGATAGATACTGATAGATACTGATAGATACTGATATGATAGATACTGATATGATAGATACTGATAGATACTGATAGATAGATACTGATAGATAGATACTGATAGATAGATACTGATAGATAGATACTGATAGATACTGATAGATACTGATAGATAGATATTGATAGATACTGATAGATACTGATATGATAGATACTGATATGATAGATACTGATAGATACTGATAGATACTGATAGATACTGATAGATACTGATAGATACTGATAGATACTGATAGATACTGATAGATACTGATAGATACTGATAGATACTGATAGATACTGATAGATACTGATAGATAGATACTGATAGATACTGATAGATACTAATAGATACTGATAGATACTGATAGATAGATACTGATAGATACTGATAGATACTGATAGATACTGATAGATACTGATATGATAGATACTGATATGATAGATACTGATATGATAGATACTGATAGATACTGATAGATACTGATAGATACTGATAGATACTGATAGATAGATACTGATAGATACTGATAGATACTGATAGATACTGATATGATAGATACTGATAGATACTAATTTATACTGATAGAAACTGATAGATAGATACTGATAGATACTGATAGATACTGATATGATAGATACTGATAGATACTGATAGATACTGATAGATACTGATAGATACTGATAGATACTGATAGATAGATACTGATAGATACTGATAGATACTGATATGATAGATACTGATATGATAGATACTGATATGATAGATACTGATAGATAGATACTGATAGATACTGATAGATACTGAAAGATACTGATAGATACTGATATGATAGATACTGATATGATAGATACTGATAGATACTGATAGATACTGATAGATACCGATAGATAGATACTGATAGATACTGATATGATAGATACTGATATGATAGATACTGAAAGATACTGATAGATACTGAAAGATACTGATAGATACTGATATGATAGATACTGATATGATAGATACTGATAGATACTGATAGATAGATACTGATAGATACTGATAGATACTGAAAGATACTGATAGATACTGATATGATAGATACTGATATGTTAGATACTGATAGATACTGATAGATACTGATAGATACTAATATATACTGATAGAAACTGATAGATAGATACTGATAGATACTGATAGATACTGATAGATAGATACTGATAGATACTGATAGATACTGATATGATAGATACTGATATGATAGATACTGATATGATAGATACTGATAGATACTGATAGATACTGATACATACTGATAGATACTGATAGATACTGATAGATACTGATAGATACTGATAGATACTGATAGATAGATACTGATAGATACTGATATGATAGATACTGATATGATAGATACTGATAGATACTAATATATACTGATAGAAACTGATAGATAGATACTGATAGATACTGATATGATAGATACTGAAATGATAGATACTGATAGATACTGATATGATAGATACTGATATGATAGATACTGATAAATACTGATAGATACTGATAGATACTGATAGATACCGATAGATAGATACTGATAGATACTGATATGATAGATTCTGATATGATAGATACTGATAGATAGTGATAGATACTAATAGATACTGATAGATACTGATAGATAGATACTGATAGATACTGATAGATACTGATAGATACTGATAGATACTGATAGATACTGATAGATACTGATAGATACTGATAGATACTGATAGATACTGATAGATACTGATAGATACTGATAGATAGATACTGATAGATACTGATAGATACTGATAGATACTGATATGATAGATACTGATATGATAGATACTGATAGATACTGATAGATACTGATAGATACTGATAGATACTGATAGATACTGATAGATACTGATAGATAAATACTGATAGATACTGATAGATACTGATAGATACTGATATGATAGATACTGATATGATAGATACTGATAGATACTGATAGATACTAATAGATACTGATAGATACTGATAAATAGATACTGATAGATACTGATAGATACTGATAGATACTGATAGATACTGATAGATACTGATAGATAGATACTGATAGATACTGATAAATACTGATATGATAGATACTGATAAATACTGATATGATAGATACTGATAGATACTGATAGATACTGATAGATACTGATAGATACTGATAGATACTAATAGATACTGATATGATAGATACTGATATGTTAGATACTGATAGATACTGATAGATACTGAAAGATACTGATAGATACTGATAGATACTGATATATACTGATAGATACTGATTGATACTGATAGATAGATACTGATAGATACTGATAGATACTGATAGATACTGATAGATACTGATAGATACTGATAGATACTGATATGATAGATACTGATATGATAGATACTGATATGATAGATACTGATATGATAGATACTGATAGATACTGATAGATACTGATAAATACTGATAGATAGATACTGATAGTAACTGATAGATACTGATAGATACTGATAGATACTGATAGATACTGATAGATACTGATAGATACTGATAGATACTGATAGATAGATACTGATAGATACTGATAGATACTGATATGATAGATACTGATATGATAGATACTGATAGATACTGATAGATAGATACTGATAGATACTGATAGATACTGATAGATACTGAAAGATACTGATAGATACTGATATGATAGATACTGATATGATAGATACTGATAGATACTGATAGATACTGATAGATACTGATAGATACTGATAGATACTGATAGATACTGATAGATACTGATAGATGCTGATAGATACTGATAGATACTGATAGATACTGATAGATACTGATAGATAGATACTGATAGATACTGATAGATACTGATATGATAGATACTGATATGTTAGATACTGATAGATACTGATAGATACTGATAGATAGATACTGATAGATACTGATAGATACTGATAGATAGATACTGATAGATACTGATATGATAGATACTGAAAGATACTGATATGATAGATACTGATATGATAGATACTGATAGATACTGATAGATACTAATAGATACTGATAGATACTGATAGATAGATACTGATAGATACTGATAGATACTGATAGATACTGATAGATACTGATAGATACTGATAGATACTGATAGATACTGATAGATACTGATAGATACTGATATGATAGATACTGATATGATAGATACTGATAGATACTGATAGATAGATACTGATAGATAGATACTGATAGATAGATACTGATAGATAGATACTGATAGATACTGATAGATACTGATAGATAGATACTGATAGATACTGATAGATACTGATATGATAGATACTGATATGATAGATACTGATAGATACTGATAGATACTGATAGATACTGATAGATACTGATAGATACTGATAGATACTGATAGATACTGATAGATACTGATAGATACTGATAGATACTGATAGATACTGATAGATACTGATAGATAGATACTGATAGATACTGATAGATACTAATAGATACTGATAGATACTGATAGATAGATACTGATAGATACTGATAGATACTGATAGATACTGATAGATACTGATAGATACTGATATGATAGATACTGATATGATAGATACTGATATGATAGATACTGATAGATACTGATAGATACTGATAGATACTGATAGATACTGATAGATAGATACTGATAGATACTGATAGATACTGATAGATACTGATATGATAGATACTGATAGATACTAATTTATACTGATAGAAACTGATAGATAGATACTGATAGATACTGATAGATACTGATATGATAGATACTGATAGATACTGATAGATACTGATAGATACTGATAGATACTGATAGATACTGATAGATAGATGCTGATAGATACTGATAGATACTGATATGATAGATACTGATATGATAGATACTGATATGATAGATACTGATAGATAGATACTGATAGATACTGATAGATACTGAAAGATACTGATAGATACTGATATGATAGATACTGATATGATAGATACTGATAGATACTGATAGATACTGATAGATACCGATAGATAGATACTGATAGATACTGATATGATAGATACTGATATGATAGATACTGAAAGATACTGATAGATACTGAAAGATACTGATAGATACTGATATGATAGATACTGATATGATAGATACTGATAGAAACTGATAGATACTGATGGATAGATACTGATAGATACTGATATGATAGATACTGATTTGATAGATACTGATAGATACTGATATGATAGATACTGATATAATAGATACTGATATGATAAATACTGATAGATACTGATAGATACTGATAGATACTGATAGATACTGATAGATACTGATAGATACTGATAGATACTGATAGATACTGATAGATACTGATAGATACTGATAGATACTGATAGATAGATACTGATAGATACTGATAGATACTGATAGATACTGCTAGATACTGATATGATAGATACTGATAGATACTGATAGATACTAATAAATACTGATAGAAACTGATAGATAGATACTGATAGATACTGATATGATAGATACTAATATGATAGATACTGATAGATACTGATGGATACTGATAGATACTGATAGATACTGATAGATACTGATAGATAGATACTGATAGATACTGATAGATACTGATAGATACTGATATGATAGATACTGATAGATACTGATAGATAGATACTGATAGATACTGATAGATACTGAAAGATACTGATAGATACTGATATGATAGATACTGATATGATAGATACTGATAGATACTGGTAGATACTGATAGATACTGATAGATACTGCTAGATACTGATAGATACCGATAGAAAGATACTGATAGATACTGATAGATACTGATAGATACTGATAGATACTGATATGATAGATACTGATATGAGAGATATAGATAGATACTGATAGATACTAATAGATACTGATAGATACTGATAGATAGATACTGATAGATACTGATAGATACTGATAGATACTGATAGATACTGATAGATACTGATAGATACTGATAGATACTGATAGATACTGATAGATACTGATAGATACTGATAGATACTGATATGATAGATACTGATATGATAGATACTGATAGATACTGATAGATAGATACTGATAGATAGATACTGATAGATAGATACTGATAGATACTGATAGATACTGATAGATACTGATAAATACTGATATGATAGATACTGATATGATAGATACTGATAGATACTGATAGATACTGATAGATACTGATAGATACTGATAGATACTGATAGATACTGATAGATACTGATAGATACTGATAGATACTGATAGATAGATACTGATAGATACTGATAGATACTGATAGATACTGATATGATAGATACTGATATGTTAGATACTGATAGATACTGATAGATACTGATAGATACTGATAGATACTGATAGATACTGATAGATACTGATTGATACTGATAGATAGATACTGATAGATACTGATAGATACTGATAGATACTGATAGATACTGATAGATACTGATAGATACTGATATGATAGATACTGATATGATAGATACTGATAGATACTGATAGATACTGATAGATACTGATAGATACTGATAGATAGATACTGATAGATACTGATAGATACTGATAGATACTGATAGATACTGATAGATACTGATAGATACTGATAGATAGATACTGATAGAAACTGATAGATAGATACTGATAGATACTGATAGATACTGATATGATAGATACTGATAGATACTGATAGATACTGATAGATACTGATAGATACTGATAGATACTGATAGATACTGATAGATACTGATAGATAGATACTGATAGATACTGATAGATACTGATAGATACTGATATGATAGATACTGAAATGATAGATACTGATAGATAGATACTGATAGATACTGATATGATAGATACTGATATGATAGATACTGATAGATACTGATAGATACTGATATGAAAGATACTGATATGATAGATACTGATAGAAACTGATAGATACTGATAGATACCGATTGATAGATACTGATAGATACTGATAGATACTGATATGATAGATACTGATATGATAGATACTGATAGATACTGATAGATACTTATAGATACTGATAGATACTGATAGATAGATACTGATAGATACTGATAGATACTGATAGATACTGATAGATACTGATAGATACTGATAGATACTGATAGATACTGATAGATACTGATATGATAGACACTGATATGATAGATACTGATAGATACTGATAGATACTGATAGATAGATACTGATAGATACTGATAAATACTGATATGATAGATACTGATATGATAGATACTGATAGATACTGATAGGTACTGATATGATAGATACTGATATGATAGATACTGATAGATACTGATATGATAGATACTGATAGATACTAATATATACTGATAGAAACTGATAGATAGATACTGATTGATACTGATAGATAGATACTGATAGATACTGATAGATACTGATAGATACTGATAGATACTGATATGATAGATACTGATATGATAGATACTGATAGATACTGATAGATACTGATAGATACTGATAGATACTGATAGATACTGATAGATAGATACTGATAGATACTGATAGATACTGATAGATACTGATATGATAAATACTGATATGATAGATACTGATAGATAATGATAGATACAAATATATACTGATAGAAACTGATAGATAGATACTGATAGATACTAATAGATACTGATATGATAGAAACTGATATGAAAGATACTGATAGATACTGATAAATACTGATAGATACTGATAGATACTGATAGATACTGATAGATACTGATAGATACTGATAGATACTGATAGATACTGATAGATACTTATAGATAGATACTGATAGATACTGATAGATACTGATATGATAGATACTGATATGATAGATACTGATAGATACTGATAGATAGATACTGATAGATACTGATAGATACTGATAGATACTGAAAGATACTGATAGATACTGATATGATAGATACTGATATGATAGATACTGATAGATACTGATAGATACTGATAGATACTGATATGATAGATACTGATAGAAACTGATAGATACTGATAGATAGATACTGATAGATACTGATAAATACTGATAGATACTGATAGATACTGATATGATAGATACTGATAGATACTGATAGATACTGATAGATACTGATAGATACTGATAGATACTGATAGATACTGATAGATAGATACTGAAAGATACTGATAGATACTGATAGATACTGATAGATACTGATAGATAGATACTGATAGATACTGATAGATACTGATATGATAGATACTGATAGATACTGATAGATACTGATAGATACTGATAGATAGATACTGATAGATACTGATAGATACTGATATGATAGATACTGATAGATACTGATAGATAGATACTGATAGATACTGATAGATACTGATATGATAGATACTGATAGATACTGATAGATAGATACTGATAGATACTGATAGATACTGATATGATAGATACTGATATGATAGATACTGATATGATAGATACTGATAGATAGATACTGATAGATACTGATAGATACTGATAGATACTGATATGATAGATACTGATATGATAGATACTGATAGATAGTGATAGATACCGATAGATAGATACTGATAGATACTGATATGATAGATACTGAAAGATACTGATAGATACTGAAAGATACTGATAGATACTGATATGATAGATACTGATATGATAGATACTGATAGAAACTGATAGATACTGATGGATAGATACTGATAGATACTGATATGATAGATACTGATTTGATAGATACTGATTTATACTGATAGATAGATACTGATAGATACTGATAGATACTGATATGATAGATACTGATATAATAGATACTGATATGATAAATACTGATAGATACTGATAGATACTGATAGATACTGATAGATACTGATAGATACTGATAGATACTGATAGATACTGATAGATAGATACTGATAGATACTGATAGATACTGCTAGATAGTGATATGATAGATACTGATATGATAGATACTGATAGATACTAATAAATACTGATAGAAACTGATAGACAGATACTGATAGATACTGATAGATACTGATATGATAGATACTAATATGATAGATACTGATAGATACTGATGGATACTGATAGATACTGATGGATACTGATAGATACTGATAGATAGATACTGATAGATACTGATATGATAGATACTGATATGATAGATACTGATAGATACTGATAGATACTGATAGATAGATACTGATAGATACTGATAGATACTGATAGATAGATACTGATAGATACTGATAGATACTGATAGATACTGATATGATAGATACTGATATGATAGATACTGATATGATAGATACTGATATGATAGATACTGCTAGATACTGATAGATACTTATAAAAAGATACTGATAGATACTGATAGATACTGATAGATACTGACAGATACTGATAGATACTGATAGATACTGATAGATACTGATAGATACTGATAGATACTGATAGATACTGATAGATACTGATAGATACTGATAGATACTGATAGATACTGATATGATAGATACTGATATGATAGATACTGATATGATAGATACTGATAGATACTAATAGATACTGATAGATACTGATAGATAGATACTGATAGATACTGATAGATACTGATAGATACTGATAGATACTGATAGATACTGATAGGTACTGATAGATACTGATAGATACTGATAGATACTGATAGATACTGATAGATACTGATAGATACTGATAGATAGATACTGATAGATACTGATAGATACTGATAGATACTGATAGATACTGATAGATACTGATATGATAGATACTGATATGTTAGATACTGATAGATACTGATAGATACTGATAGATACTGATAGATACTGATAGATACTGATAGATACTGATAGATACTGATAGATACTGATATGATAGATACTGATATGATAGATACTGATAGATACTGATAGATACTGATAGATACTGATAGATACTGATAGATAGATACTGATAGATACTGATAGATACTGATAGATACTGATATGATAGATACTGATAGATACTGATAGATAGATACTGATAGATACTGATAGATACTGAAAGATACTGATAGATACTGATATGATAGATACTGATATGATAGATACTGATAGATACTGGTAGATACTGATAGATACTGATAGATACTGCTAGATACTGATAGATACCGATAGAAAGATACTGATAGATACTGATAGATACTGATAGATACTGATAGATACTGATATGATAGATACTGATATGAGAGATATAGATAGATACTGATAGATACTAATAGATACTGATAGATACTGATAGATAGATACTGATAGATACTGATAGATACTGATAGATACTGATAGATACTGATAGATACTGATAGATACTGATAGATACTGATAGATACTGATAGATACTGATATGATAGATACTGATATGATAGATACTGATAGATACTGATAGATAGATACTGATAGATAGATACTGATAGATAGATACTGATAGATACTGATAGATACTGATAGATACTGATAAATACTGATATGATAGATACTGATATGATAGATACTGATAGATACTGATAGATACTGATAGATACTGATAGATACTGATAGATACTGATAGATACTGATAGATACTGATAGATACTGATAGATACTGATAGATAGATACTGATAGATACTGATAGATACTGATAGATACTGATATGATAGATACTGATATGTTAGATACTGATAGATACTGATAGATACTGATAGATACTGATAGATACTGATAGATACTGATAGATACTGATTGATACTGATAGATAGATACTGATAGATACTGATAGATACTGATAGATACTGATAGATACTGATAGATACTGATATGATAGATACTGATATGATAGATACTGATAGATACTGATAGATACTGATAGATACTGATAGATACTGATAGATAGATACTGATAGATACTGATAGATACTGATAGATACTGATAGATACTGATAGATACTGATAGATACTGATAGATAGATACTGATAGAAACTGATAGATAGATACTGATAGATACTGATAGATACTGATATGATAGATACTGATAGATACTGATAGATACTGATAGATACTGATAGATACTGATAGATACTGATAGATACTGATAGATACTGATAGATAGATACTGATAGATACTGATAGATACTGATAGATACTGATATGATAGATACTGAAATGATAGATACTGATAGATAGATACTGATAGATACTGATATGATAGATACTGATATGATACTGATAGATACTGATAGATACTGATAGATACTGATAGATACTGATAGATACTGATAGATACTGAAAGATACTGATAGATACTGATATGATAGATACTGATATGATAGATACTGATAGAAACTGATAGATACTGATGGATAGATACTGATAGATACTGAAAGATACTGATAGATACTGATAGATACTGATAGATACTGATAGATAGATACTGATAGATACTGATAGATACTGATAGATACTGATAGATACTGATAGATACTGATAGATAGATACTGATAGATACTGATAGATACTGATAGATACTGATAGATACTGATAGATACTGATAGATACTGATAGATACTGATAGATAGATACTGATAGATACTGATAGATACTGATAGATACTGCTAGATACTGATATGATAGATACTGATAGATACTGATAGATACTAATAAATACTGATAGAAACTGATAGATAGATACTGATAGATACTGATAGATACTGATATGATAGATACTAATATGATAGATACTGATAGATACTGATGGATACTGATAGATACTGATAGATACTGATAGATACTGATAGATAGATACTGATAGATACTGATATGATAGATACTGATATGATAGATACTGATAGATACTGATAGATAGATACTGATAGATACTGATATGATAGATACTGATATGATAGATACTGATAGATACTAATATATACTGATAGAAACTGATAGATAGATACTGATAGATACTGATATGATAGATACTGAAATGATAGATACTGATAGATACTGATAGATACTGATAGATACTGATAGATAGATACTGATAATTACTGATAGATACTGATAGATACTGATATGATAGATACTGATATGATAGATACTGATAGATAGATACTGATAGATACTGATAGATACTGAAAGATACTGATAGATACTGATATGATAGATACTGATATGATAGATACTGATAGATACTGATAGATACTGATAGATACTGATAGATACTGATAGATAGATACTGATAGATACTGATATGATAGATTCTGATATGATAGATACTGATAGATACTGATAGATACTGATAGATACTAATAGATACTGATAGATACTGATAGATAGATACTGATAGATACTGATAGATACTGATAGATACTGATAGATACTGATAGATACTGATAGATACTGATAGATACTGATAGATACTGATAGATACTGATAGATACTGATAGATAGATACTGATAGATACTGATAGATACTGATAGATACTGATAGATACTGATATGATAGATACTGATATGTTAGATACTGATAGATACTGCTAGATACTGATAGATACTGATAGATACTGATAGATACTGATAGATACTGATAGATAGATACTGATAGATACTGATAGATACTGATAGATACTGATATGATAGATACTGATATGATAGATACTGATAGATACTGATAGATACTAATAGATACTGATAGATACTGATAAATAGATACTGATAGATACTGATAGATACTGATAGATACTGATAGATACTGATAGATACTGATAGATAGATACTGATAGATACTGATAAATACTGATATGATAGATACTGATAGATACTGATAGATACTGATAGATACTGATAGATAGATACTGATAAATACTGATAGATACTGATAGATACTGATATGATAGATACTGATATGTTAGATACTGATAGATACTGAAAGATACTGATAGATACTGATAGATACTGATAGATACTGATAGATACTGATTGATACTGATAGATAGATACTGATAGATACTGATAGATACTGATAGATACTGATATGATAGATACTGATATGATAGATACTGATATGATAGATACTGATATGATAGATACTGATAGATACTGATAGATACTGATAGATACTGATAGATAGATACTGATAGTAACTGATAGATACTGATAGATACTGATAGATACTGATAAATACTGATAGATACTGATAGATACTGATAGATACTGATAGATAGATACTGATAGATACTGATAGATACTGATATGATAGATACTGATATGATAGATACTGATAGATACTGATAGATAGATACTGATAGATACTGATAGATACTGATAGATACTGAAAGATACTGATAGATACTGATATGATAGATACTGATATGATAGATACTGATAGATACTGATAGATACTGATAGATACTGATAGATACTGATAGATACTGATAGATACTGATAGATGCTGATAGATACTGATAGATACTGATAGATACTGATAGATACTGATAGATACTGATAGATAGATACTGATAGATACTGATAGATACTGATATGATAGATACTGATATGTTAGATACTGATAGATACTGATAGATACTGATAGATAGATACTGATAGATACTGATAGATACTGATAGATAGATACTGATAGATACTGATATGATAGATACTGAAAGATACTGATATGATAGATACTGATATGATAGATACTGATAGATACTGATAGATACTGATAGATACTGATAGATTCTGATAGATACTGATAGATACTGATAGATACTGATATATACTGATAGATACTGATAGATACTGATAGATACTGATAGATACTGATAGATACTGATAGATAGATACTGATAGATACTGATAGATACTGATATGATAGATACTGATATGAAAGATACTGAAAGATACTGATAGATACTGATATGATAGATACTGATATGATAGATACTGATAGATACTGATAGATACTTATAGATACTGATAGATACTGATAGATAGATACTGATAGATACTGATAGATACTGATAGATACTGATAGATACTGATAGATACTGATAGATACTGATAGATACTGATAGATACTGATAGATAGATACTGATAGATACTGATAGATACTGATAGATACTGATATGATAGATACTGAAATGATAGATACTGATAGATAGATACTGATAGATACTGATATGATAGATACTGATATGATAGATACTGATAGATACTGATAGATACTGATATGAAAGATACTGATATGATAGATACTGATAGAAACTGATAGATACTGATAGATACCGATTGATAGATACTGATAGATACTGATAGATACTGATATGATAGATACTGATATGATAGATACTGATAGATACTGATAGATACTTATAGATACTGATAGATACTGATAGATAGATACTGATAGATACTGATAGATACTGATAGATACTGATAGATACTGATAGATACTGATAGATACTGATAGATACTGATAGATACTGATAGATACTGATATGATAGACACTGATATGATAGATACTGATAGATACTGATAGATACTGATAGATAGATACTGATAGATACTGATAAATACTGATATGATAGATACTGATATGATAGATACTGATAGATACTGATAGATACTGATATGATAGATACTGATATGATAGATACTGATAGATACTGATATGATAGATACTGATAGATACTAATATATACTGATAGAAACTGATAGATAGATACTGATTGATACTGATAGATAGATACTGATAGATACTGATAGATACTGATAGATACTGATATGATAGATACTGATATGATAGATACTGATAGATACTGATAGATACTGATAGATACTGATAGATACTGATAGATACTGATAGATAGATACTGATAGATACTGATAGATACTGATAGATACTGATATGATAAATACTGATATGATAGATACTGATAGATAATGATAGATACAAATATATACTGATAGAAACTGATAGATAGATACTGATAGATACTAATAGATACTGATATGATAGAAACTGATATGAAAGATACTGATAGATACTGATAAATACTGAAAGATACTGATAGATACTGATAGATACTGATAGATACTGATAGATACTGATAGATACTGATAGATACTGATAGATACTGATAGATACTGATAGATAGATACTGATAGATACTGATAGATACTGATATGATAGATACTGATATGATAGATACTGATAGATACTGATAGATAGATACTGATAGATACTGATAGATACTGATAGATACTGAAAGATACTGATAGATACTGATATGATAGATACTGATATGATAGATACTGATAGATACTGATAGATACTGATAGATACTGATATGATAGATACTGATAGAAACTGATAGATACTGATAGATAGATACTGATAGATACTGATAAATACTGATAGATACTGATAGATACTGATATGATAGATACTGATAGATACTGATAGATACTGATAGATACTGATAGATACTGATAGATACTGATAGATACTGATAGATACTGATAGATAGATACTGAACGATACTGATAGATACTGATAGATACTGATAGATACTGATAGATAGATACTGATAGATACTGATAGATACTGATATGATAGATACTGATAGATACTGATAGATACTGATAGATACTGATAGATAGATACTGATAGATACTGATAGATACTGATATGATAGATACTGATAGATACTGATAGATAGATACTGATAGATACTGATAGATACTGATATGATAGATACTGATAGATACTGATAGATAGATACTGATAGATACTGCTAGATACTGATATGATAGATACTGATATGATAGATACTGATATGATAGATACTGATAGATAGATACTGATAGATACTGATAGATACTGATAGATACTGATATGATAGATACTGATATGATAGATACTGATAGATAGTGATAGATACCGATAGATAGATACTGATAGATACTGATATGATAGATACTGAAAGATACTGATAGATACTGAAAGATACTGATAGATACTGATATGATAGATACTGATATGATAGATACTGATAGAAACTGATAGATACTGATGGATAGATACTGATAGATACTGATATGATAGATACTGATTTGATAGATACTGATTTATACTGATAGATAGATACTGATAGATACTGATAGATACTGATATGATAGATACTGATATAATAGATACTGATATGATAAATACTGATAGATACTGATAGATACTGATAGATACTGATAGATACTGATAGATACTGATAGATACTGATAGATACTGATAGATAGATACTGATAGATACTGATAGATACTGCTAGATAGTGATATGATAGATACTGATATGATAGATACTGATAGATACTAATAAATACTGATAGAAACTGATAGATAGATACTGATAGATACTGATAGATACTGATATGATAGATACTAATATGATAGATACTGATAGATACTGATGGATACTGATAGATACTGATGGATACTGATAGATACTGATAGATAGATACTGATAGATACTGATATGATAGATACTGATATGATAGATACTGATAGATACTGATAGATACTGATAGATAGATACTGATAGATACTGATAGATACTGATAGATAGATACTGATAGATACTGATAGATACTGATAGATACTGATATGATAGATACTGATATGATAGATACTGATATGATAGATACTGATATGATAGATACTGCTAGATACTGATAGATACTGATAAAAAGATACTGATAGATACTGATAGATACTGATAGATACTGACAGATACTGATAGATACTGATAGATACTGATAGATACTGATAGATACTGATAGATACTGATAGATACTGATAGATACTGATAGATACTGATAGATACTGATAGATACTGATATGATAGATACTGATATGATAGATACTGATATGATAGATACTGATAGATACTAATAGATACTGATAGATACTGATAGATAGATACTGATAGATACTGATAGATACTGATAGATACTGATAGATACTGATAGATACTGATAGATACTGATAGATACTGATAGATACTGATAGATACTGATAGATACTGATAGATACTGATAGATACTGATAGATAGATACTGATAGATACTGATAGATACTGATAGATACTGATAGATACTGATAGATACTGATATGATAGATACTGATATGTTAGATACTGATAGATACTGATAGATACTGATAGATACTGATAGATACTGATAGATACTGATAGATACTGATAGATACTGATAGATACTGATATGATAGATACTGATATGATAGATACTGATAGATACTGATAGATACTGAAAGATACTGATAGATACTGATAGATACTGATATGATAGATACTGATATGATAGATTCTGATAGATACTGATAGATAGATACTGATAGATACTGATAGATACTGAAAGATACTGATAGAGACTGATATGATAGATACTGATATGATAGATACTGATAGATACTGATAGATACTAATATATACTGATAGAAACTGATAGATAGATACTGATAGATACTGATAGATACTGATATGATAGATACTGATATGATAGATACTGATAGATACTGATAGATACTGATAGATACTGATAGATACTGATAGATAGATACTGACAGATACTGATAGATACTGATATGATAGATACTGATATGATAGATACTGATAGATACTGATAGATAGATACTGATAGATACTGATAGATACTGATAGATACTGATAGATACTAATATATACTGATAGAAACTGATAGATAGATACTGATAGATACTGATATGATAGATACTGATATGATAGATACTGATAGATACTGATAGATACTGATAGATACTGATAGATACTGATAGATACTGATATGATAGATACTGATATGATAGATACTGTTAGATACTGATAGATACTGATAGATACTGATATGATAGATACTGATAGATACTGATAGATACTGATAGATAGATACTGATAGATACTGATAGATACTGAAAGATACTGATAGATACTGATATGATAGATACTGATATGATAGATACTGATAGATACTGATAGATACTGAAAGATACTGATAGATACTGATATGATAGATACTGATATGATAGATACTGATAGAAACTGATAGATACTGATGGATAGATACTGATAGATACTGAAAGATACTGATAGATACTGATAGATACTGATAGATACTGATAGATAGATACTGATAGATACTGATAGATACTGATAGATACTGATAGATACTGATAGATAGATACTGATAGATACTGATAGATACTCATAGATACTGATAGATACTGATAGATACTGATAGATACTGATAGATACTGATAGATAGATACTGATAGATACTGATAGATACTGATAGATACTGCTAGATACTGATATGATAGATACTGATAGATACTGATAGATACTAATAAATACTGATAGAAACTGATAGATAGATACTGATAGATACTGATAGATACTGATATGATAGATACTAATATGATAGATACTGATAGATACTGATAGATACTGATAGATACTGATAGATACTGATAGATACTGATAGATAGATACTGATAGATACTGATATGATAGATACTGATATGATAGATACTGATAGATACTGATAGATAGATACTGATAGATACTGATATGATAGATACTGATATGATAGATACTGATAGATACTAATATATACTGATAGAAACTGATAGATAGATACTGATAGATACTGATATGATAGATACTGAAATGATAGATACTGATAGATACTGATAGATACTGATAGATACTGATAGATACTGATAGATAGATACTGATAATTACTGATAGATACTGATAGATACTGATATGATAGATACTGATATGATAGATACTGATAGATAGATACTGATAGATACTGATAGATACTGAAAGATACTGATAGATACTGATATGATAGATACTGATATGATAGATACTGATAAATACTGATAGATACTGATAGATACTGATAGATACCGATAGATAGATACTGATAGATACTGATATGATAGATTCTGATATGATAGATACTGATAGATACTGATAGATACTGATAGATACTAATAGATACTGATAGATACTGATAGATAGATACTGATAGATACTGATAGATACTGATAGATACTGATAGATACTGATAGATACTGATAGATACTGATAGATACTGATAGATACTGATAGATACTGATAGATACTGATAGATAGATACTGATAGATACTGATAGATACTGATAGATACTGATAGATACTGATATGATAGATACTGATATGTTAGATACTGATAGATACTGCTAGATACTGATAGATACTGATAGATACTGATAGATACTGATAGATACTGATAGATAGATACTGATAGATACTGATAGATACTGATATGATAGATACTGATATGATAGATACTGATAGATACTGATAGATACTAATAGATACTGATAGATACTGATAAATAGATACTGATAGATACTGATAGATACTGATAGATACTGATAGATACTGATAGATACTGATAGATAGATACTGATAGATACTGATAAATACTGATATGATAGATACTGATAGATACTGATAGATACTGATAGATACTGATAGATAGATACTGATAAATACTGATAGATACTGATAGATACTGATATGATAGATACTGATATGTTAGATACTGATAGATACTGAAAGATACTGATAGATACTGATAGATACTGATAGATACTGATAGATACTGATTGATACTGATAGATAGATACTGATAGATACTGATAGATACTGATAGATACTGATATGATAGATACTGATATGATAGATACTGATATGATAGATACTGATATGATAGATACTGATAGATACTGATAGATACTGATAGATACTGATAGATAGATACTGATAGTAACTGATAGATACTGATAGATACTGATAGATACTGATAAATACTGATAGATACTGATAGATACTGATAGATACTGATAGATAGATACTGATAGATACTGATAGATACTGATATGATAGATACTGATATGATAGATACTGATAGATACTGATAGATAGATACTGATAGATACTGATAGATACTGATAGATACTGAAAGATACTGATAGATACTGATATGATAGATACTGATATGATAGATACTGATAGATACTGATAGATACTGATAGATACTGATAGATACTGATAGATACTGATAGATACTGATAGATACTGATAGATGCTGATAGATACTGATAGATACTGATAGATACTGATAGATACTGATAGATACTGATAGATAGATACTGATAGATACTGATAGATACTGATATGATAGATACTGATATGTTAGATACTGATAGATACTGATAGATACTGATAGATAGATACTGATAGATACTGATAGATACTGATAGATAGATACTGATAGATACTGATATGATAGATACTGAAAGATACTGATATGATAGATACTGATATGATAGATACTGATAGATACTGATAGATACTGATAGATACTGATAGATACTGATAGATACTGATAGATACTGATAGATACTGATATATACTGATAGATACTGATAGATACTGATAGATACTGATAGATACTGATAGATACTGATAGATAGATACTGATAGATACTGATAGATACTGATATGATAGATACTGATATGAAAGATACTGAAAGATACTGATAGATACTGATAGATACTGAAAGATACTGATAGATACTGATATGATAGATACTGATATGATAGATACTGATAGAAACTGATAGATACTGATGGATAGATACTGATAGATACTGATAGATACTGATAGATACTGATATGATACATACTGATTTGATAGATACTGATAGATACTGATAGATACTGATAGATACTGATAGATACTGATAGATACTGATAGATACTGATAGATAGATACTGATAGATACTGATATGATAGATATTGATATGATAGATACTGATAGATACTGATAGATACTGATAGATACTGATAGATGCTGATAGATACTGATAGATACTGATAGAAAGATACTGATAGATACTGATATGATAGATACTGATAGATACTGATAGATACTGATAGATACTGATATGATAGATACTGATAGATACTAATATATACTGATAGAAACTGATAGATACTGATAGATACTGATAGATACTGATATGATAGATACTGATAGATACTGATAGATACTGATAGATACTGATAGATAGATACTGATAGATACTGATAGATACTGATAGATACTGATATATAAGGTTGTGTGGTAGGTTCACAACGGTTAAACCGATCACTTTTTGGCCATTAGTTATTAAGAAATGTTCAGCTCAACTGTATAAAGATCCTTTCATATCTAGGTTTGTGTGGTAGGCCCTGGAAGGTTGTGTGGTAGGCCCTGGAAGGTTGAGAGGTAGGTTCACAACGGTTATTGGCCATTAGTTATTAAGAAATGTTCAGCTCAACTGTATAAAGATCCTTTCATATCTAGGTTTGTGTGGTAGGCCCCGGAAGGTTGAGAGGTAGGCCCGGAAGGTTGAGAGGTAGGCCCTGGAAGGTTGTGAGGTAGGTTCACAACGGTTATACCGATCACTTTTTGGCCATAAGTTATTAAGAAATGTTCAGCTCAACTGTATAAAGATCCTTTCATATCTAGGTTTGTGTGGTAGGCCCTGGAAGGTTGTGTGGTAGGCCCCGGAAGGTTGTGAGGTAGGTTCACAACGGTTATTGGCCATTAGTTATTAAGAAATGTTCAGCTCAACTGTATAAAGATCCTTTCATATCTAGGTTTGTGTGGTAGGCCCCGGAAGGTTGAGAGGTAGGCCCCGGAAGGTTGAGAGGTAGGCCCTGGAAGGTTGTGTGGTAGGTTCACAACGGTTATACCGATCACTTTTTGGCCATTAGTTATAAAGAAATGTTCAGCTCAACTGTATAAAGACCCTTTCATATCTAGGTTTGTGTGGTAGGCCCTGGAGGGTTGTGTGGTAGGCCCTGGAAGGTTGTGAGGTAGGTTCACAACGGTTATTGGCCATAAGTTATTTAGAAATGTTCAGCTCAACTGTATAAAGATCCTTTCATATCTAGGTTTGTGTGTTAGGCGCCGGAAGGTTGAGAGGTAGGCCCCGGAAGGTTGAGAGGTAGGCCCTGGAAGGTTGACAGGTAGGCCCTGGAAGGTTGTGTGGTAGGTTCACAACGGTTATACCGATCACTTTTTGGCCATTAGTTATTAAGAAATGTTCAGCTCAACTGTATAAAGATCCTTTCATATCTAGGTTTGTGTGGTAGGCCCTGGAAGGTTGTGTGGTAGGCCCTGGAAGGTTGAGAGGTAGGCCCTGGAAGGTTGTGAGGTAGGTTCACAACGGTTAAACCGATCACTTTTTGGCCATTAGTTATAAAGAAATGTTCAGCTCAACTGTATAAAGATCCTTTCATATCTAGGTTTGTGTGGTAGGCCCTGGAAGGTTGTGAGGTAGGTTCACAACGGTTAAACCGATCACTTTTTGGCCATTAGTTATAAAGAAATGTTCAGCTCAACTGTATAAAGATCCTTTCATATCTAGGTTTGTGTGGTAGGCCCTGGAAGGTTGTGTGGTAGGCCCTGGAAGGTTGTGAGGTAGGTTCACAACGGTTATACCGATCACTTTTTGGCCATTAGTTATAAAGAAATGTTCAGCTCAACTGTATAAAGATCCTTTCATATCTAGGTTTGTGTGGTAGGCCCTGGAAGGTTGTGTGGTAGGCCCTGGAAGGTTGTGAGGTAGGTTCACAACGTTTATTGGCCATTAGTTATAAAGAAATGTTCAGCTCAACTGTATAAAGATCCTTTCATATCTAGGTTTGTGTGGTAGGCCCCGGAAGGTTGAGAGGTAGGCTCCGGAAGGTTGAGAGGTAGGCCCTGGAAGGTTGACAGTATATCAGTATCTATCTATCAGTATCTATCAGTATCTATTAGTATCTATCAGTATCTATCAGTATCTATCATATCAGTATCTATCAGTATCTATCAGTATCTATCTATCGGTATCTATCAGTATCTATCAGTATCTATCAGTATCTATCGGCCCAGGATAAATACACGAAGCTAAAGACGGAGCTGATTAAACGCCTTTCTGCAACGCGTGAGAAGAAGGTCCAGCAAGTCCTGATCCATGAAGAGTTAGGCGACAGGAAGCCTTCGCAATTTCTTCGGCACCTACAAAACTTAGCTGGCCCTGGACTACCGGAAGACTTCCTGCGTACCATCTGGACCAACCGCCTACCCCAAAGAACGCAAGATATCGTGGCGTCGCAATTAAAATCATCTCTGGAGGACTTGGCGGAGCTTGCCGATCGCCTGCATGACGTCGTCGCGCCCGGACCACAGGTGGCAGCAGCAGGACTCCCGTCTACTTCTACCGATCCATTGGTGCTTCAGATCGCGGAGCTGACCAGACAAATGAAAGCACTGGACGCAAAGGTTGGTCGAATGTCGCGGCCCCGAGGGAGATCGTCGAGTCACTCACGGCAACGTTCCGCATCCAAGAGGTCAAACTCTAACTACCGCAAGTTTCCCACCTGCTGGTATCACCACAAGTTCGGCGAGCAGGCTTAAAAGTGCGTCAAGCCTTGTGATTACCAGTCGGGAAACGCGATGGGCAGTCGGTAATGGCGACGGGCGGCTGCCCAAACACGAGTCGCTTATTCGTCATGGACTCCAGGACAAAGGTACCGTTTCTTGTGGACACAGGAAGTGATTTGTGTGTTTTTCCGCGTAGTAAATTAAATGACCGCAGAGCGCCGACGAACTATAACTTGTGCGCCGCTAACGGCACTGTGATCAAAACATACGGTTACGTGCATTTAAATCTAAGCTTAGGCCTACGCCGTGACTTTGCTTGGCGATTTGTAGTAGCCGATGTTACAAGGGCGATAATAGGTGTAGATTTTTTATCTCATTATAACCTTATTGTCGATTGCAGGAACCAGCGTCTCATTGATGGGAATACTACGCTCTCGACCGTGGCTTTGCCTGTCCAGTCGTCTGATGTCATTTCCTCTGTAAAGATTGTAACTGGTGAGTCACTTTACCACACAATACTAAGGGAATATCCCGACATCACACGCCCGTCTGGCATACACCGCACAATTAAACACACAACGGTACACCATATCCGGACTACACCCGGACCTCCGGTTTTCAGTGCACCTCGTAGGCTGGCCCCTGACAAGTTAAAGATAGCCAAGGAGGAGTTTTCTTCTATGCTCGAGAGTGGCATAGCCAGACCCTCCGAATCTCCTTGGGCCTCACCACTTCATTTAGCCCCGAAGAAGGACAATGGTTGGAGACCATGCGGTGATTACCGGATGCTAAATGCGCGCACAATACCTGACCGGTATCCTATACGACACATTCAGGACTTTACACACAGCATCGCCGGTTGCCGCGTGTTTTCGACCATTGACCTTGTCAAGGCTTATAACCAGATCCCGGTCAACGCTGAAGACATCCCGAAGACTGCCATCACGACGCCGTTCGAGCTCTATGAGTTCCCTTTCATGACGTTCGGACTCCGTAATGCTGGCCAGACTTTCCAGCGCTTCGTGGATGAAATGTTGCGGGGTCTGGATTTTTGCTATAGCTATTTAGACGACTTCTTAGTCTTCTCGAAGGACGAGAAGACCCATGAAGTCCATCTTCGACAGCTGTTCGCCCGGCTGCAGGAGTACGGCATGGTGATCAACACGTCGAAGTGCGTATTTGGTGCTCCAGAGGCAACATTTTTAGGGTATCGCATATCTGCCGAAGGCACCAAGCCGCTGCCTGCCAAGGTCGAGGCGATCAGCAACTTTCCTCCACCCAAGAACGTCCGGGAGCTTAGACGGTTTCTGGGCATGATGAACTTTTACCGCAGGTTCATACCCAGCGCCGCCCAGCATCAAGCCCCCCTGAACGCTCTTTTAACAGGTTCCGTGAAAGGGTCACACCCGATCGAATTTACGTCGGCGGAGCAGGACGCATTCGATCGTTGCAAGGTAGATCTCAGCCAAGCAGCACTGTTGGCTCACCCGGACGCAAAGGCCAAGCTGTCCATCGTGACGGATGCTTCTGATGTAGCCATGGGTGCCGTGGCCCAGCAGTTCAACGAGGAGAAAGGTTGGGAACCACTAGCTTTCTTCTCGCGTAAGCTCAGTCCGGCCCAGCAGAAGTACTCGCCATATGACCGTGAGCTTCTGGCAATTTACGAGGCGATCAAGCACTTCAGGCATATGGTAGAAGCCCGCGACTTCACTATTTACACAGACCATAAGCCTTTGTGCTTCGCCTTCCACAGTCGCAAGGAGAACTGCTCGCCCAGGCAATTCCGTCACCTGGATTTTATATCGCAGTTCAGCACAGACATCAGACACATCGCGGGTAAGGACAACGTCGTTGCTGATACTCTCTCTAGGGTCGAGGAGATCACGTTGCCAGTTGATGTGGATCAGCTGGCTACGGCACAAAACACCGATCAAGAGTTGGAGCAGCTCCTGAGCAGCGACACCTCGTTGTGCCTGACAAAAGTTCGGATACCAGGAACGGACGCTGTGCTGTACTGCGAGGAAAGGAGTGGGTTTACTCCAAGACCCTACGTGCCGGCAGAGCTGAGGCGGCAGGTCTTTGAGAGCCTGCACTCATTTAGCCACCCAGGTGCCAATGCGTCGGTGAAACTCGTGGCTGATAGGTATGTCTGGCCTGGGATCAGAAGAGACTGTCGAGAGTGGACACGGAGCTGTCTGGCTTGCCAGCGTTCAAAGGTCACTCGACATGTCTCCACACCCTTATCTTCTTTTCAGATACCCAAGGCAAAGTTTCACAACATACATATTGATCTCATCGGCCCTCTTCCACTTTGCCAAGGCTTCAGGTACTGCCTCACCGCCGTTGACCGTTTCACGAGATGGCCTGAGGCAGTTCCAATTCAAGACATGTCCGCCGAAACAGTCGCGCAGGCCTTGTTGCATGGCTGGATTGCTCGTTTCGGATGCCCGGTGGACATCGTGACAGACAGGGGGCGGCAGTTTGAGTCTGTGCTCTTTAAGAGGCTGTCAAAGTTAGCAGGGTTCGTGCACAAGCGGACCACCGCTTACCACCCGGCCTGCAATGGCATGGTGGAACGCTTCCACCGCCAGCTGAAAGCAGCCATCACGTGTCACGCCAACAGCACTTGGGTTGAATCACTCCCACTCGTGTTGTTAGGCGTCAGGAACGCGTTCAAGGACGACTTACAAGCTTCATCCGCGGAGCTAGTGTATGGACAGCCCCTGCGAATGCCCGGTGAGTTTTTCAACCCAGGTGCCGACTCAATTCCTGATGTGACGGACTACTTGTCTCGGCTTCACACGTTCACAAAGAACCTGCAGCCGACACCAGCTTCTCGTCACGTGAGTCACCGACGCACCTTCATTTTCAATGACTTGGCCACATCCTCACATGTCTTCCTCAGGGATGACACCTTGTGCAAGTCGTTGAAACCAGCGTACACGGGACCCCATAAAGTCTTACAAAGAGGTCCAAAAGTATTTACTATTTTAGTCAAGGGTAAGTCGATGACGGTATCCGTAGACCGCGTCAAGCCAGCCTACATACTGCACGACACAAAATCCACCCAACCTACACAAATAACACAATCTTCACAAAATACACAAACACATAACGACACCCACAAAACCACAATCACCACCAGGTCAACATCTACTCAGGGAAGTGACATCAGATGTACACGGTCAGGCCGTGTAGTTAAATTTCCTGATTATTATCGCCCTTAGCCAGGTCTCTGGGAGGGGGTGATGTGGGGTATTTATCATCATACGAATGTTATTTTAAGTTTAAATTGTTTTAATATTGTAATTTTATATTTTAAATCATGATGTGCAATTATTTTATTATTTATTAGCAATGAAATTAATTATTTATGTCAATTACAATTTATATCAGTTTTATTCTATATCAAAACATTTTACAACTTATACAATAATTTTAATGATTTTAATGAATTTATTTTTACACCTAACTATGCCAATGAATTATTATGTAAAGTAATTTTTATTGTTAATTAGTGTCGCATGAATTTTATCTACGTTTATTCTGTACAAATCAATTTAACTTATTAGATAGGATCATTTTAATGTATAAAATCTAAATCATATTTTGTATGTTGAAGCGGACAAACGCATCCTATTTTATTAGTAGTGAATTGCATTCACGGGCGCGCTGAGTTGAGCTGAACATTTCTTAATAACTAATGGCCAAAAAGTGATCGGTATAACCGTTGTGAACCTACCACACAACCTTCTAAACGATGCGTGTGTTGAAGAAAACTAAAAAATCTCTATTGAAGACTTTTTAGCTTCGTTATATATGAAACGATATTAAAAGAAAATAATGCGACTTTTTTTTCGGTGTAGTTTCACTCGTAAATCGTTATTACCGATTATCCTCTCAACCTTCCAGGGCCTACCTCTCAACCTTTTTCCAGGGCCTACCACACAACCTTCCGGGGCCTACCACACAAACCTAGATATGAAAGGATCTTTATACAGTTGAGCTGAACATTTCTTAATAACTAATGGCCAAAAAGTGATCGGTATAACCGTTGTGAACCTACCTCACAACCTTCCAGGGCCTACCAGTAGTAGGATATTAGGGTATCTGGATACAAAGAGCTATCCAGATACCCTAATACCCTCTATTCAAGAAGTAATTCGCATCTATTCAAAAAGTATTCGCATATTTATTCAATAACTCGTTATATCTTCAGATAGGTACCCTTATACCCTCTATTCAAGAAGTAATTAGCGTCTTCTATTTAATAAGTGGTCTTGCCTTTATTCCAAAGTATTCGCATATTTATTCAATAATTAGTTACATCAGCTATTGAAATTAATAATCTCAAATGTACCTTTTCCAAGTTGCACCCTATTATTCCAAAACCATTAGGCGTCTATTCAAGAACTGATAAATACCCATTGTAACTTAAAGTATTCACTCATCTATTCAATAACTCGTTCCATGTATCGATAATTTAAATATATTAGGTACCTACATTAATGAATATGATCCTGCTATGCTACGCTGAGACGGCGGCAAATGCGTGGGTGGCTCGAACAGACATATTTTAAGGTAGCCGCAATATCGATACCTTTAGATTCAAAGGACATATCCGTCATTGATTTGTGCATCGTTTACGCTCTTTGAGTCTAAATGCGTTGATATGTAAGCAAATTGTTATGCTTTTAGTAATGTGTTACATATCTTTCCTTATCCGTGTTATACCTGAGTACGTCAAACAAATGAGTTACATTAATTTTATGAATCATTGTGAGTTAAATAAAAATACTAGAAAATAGGTACTAGCGGAAATTATAAGAGGTATCTATCATATCGTACGAGTATAAAGAACTTAATTGTCTAGTTGGGGAAATGTCGCTAGGTAATAAAAACTATTATTCAAATGTATATATTATTTTAATTTTGAAATATTATGTGCCTATCTTACAAGATTGTATAACCGTTACATGAATCTGACGATAGAGGCGACACTATTTTATCGATAAGATCTTTTGTCGAGTTGTAAATATCGTCTAATAAAACGTTTTTAACTGCATATTGCACACATAATTCGGCATTACACTTGCACATTTGCTCACTGTTATCAATTTTTTCACTGTCAAAAATTTCTATTTTTATGATCTTGGTGGCGCCACTACGAAGTCGTTTCTTGATAAATGTGTAAGCTGCGGTGTTTTCAGCTTTTCTTTTGCGCCCCAATCCGAGCCGTGTTTCATTTGGAGATTTTCTTTGCGGTGTAGCGCAGGGTACGAAGTTGAATAGTTGACCTTCAGAGTCCTGAAAACAATTAAAGGATTTTGATTACATTTATTGATTTTAAATAGTTTGTCATCGCAAATAAAAATATCGAATATATAGATTTCGGTGAAGGAAAACATCGTGAGCTAACCTGTATAAAACTGTCAAGAAATTCAAGGGCGTATGTGAAGTCTCCAATCCGCACTGCACTAAGAGCCCATTACCTCTCATCCATGAGAGAAGGCAGCCTGTAGCAGTGCAGTGCAGCGGGACGTATAAGGCTGATGATGATGATGATGATGATGATGATGATGAAATAAAGATATAGATAATATTAATCATAGTATTAAAAGTTGGTAACTTACCGACATAGTTCCGAAGTGTTGCAAGTAAATGTGCACTTATTACAATGATTTTTAGTTCCTGGTTCTATCGTTTATATTCTATGAGAAGAGTGTCATTAAAGTTGAAAATCCGTATATTTTTTACTGACTTTTTCCATACGTAGCATAAACCTGTTAAGGAAAGTATTAATATGGAGCGGTTGACGCCAGAGTAAGAGGATCCGTCTGGCTCATATCCATATTCAATAATACTAGTGACATCCCCAGACTATGCGCGAATATAAATAAATATCGGACAACCTCACACAAATCGATCTAGTCCCAAATTAAGCTCAAGAAGGCTTGTGTTATGGGTACTAGACGACGATATACCTATATACTTATATAGATAAATATATACTTAAATACATAGAACAACCATGACCCAAGCACAAATATTCGAGTTCATCACACAAATATTTGCCCCGGCCGGGATTCGAACCCGGGACCGCCGGCTCAGTAGGCAGGTGTTTACAAACCGAGTCAAACGCGTCGTCGAATATACATACACAAATTACGAGGCTCTAGAATGAGTAGATAATCGATGGCAAAAACCTAAAAGTAATAAACGCCAGTGAATTCACTTGACGCTTACTACGTTTCCACTTAAGTCACCAATGATGCTATCATCAATTCATCATATACAGGGCGGAATATTTCTAAAGACTGGGCTGACGCAATAGTGCCATCTTAGATTTACATTCAACCTATTATAATTATTGTAAAACTGGATATAAAAGTAAAAAAAATAATATCAGCGACAACATTTTTAAACTTGACATCTGTGTTAATAAGTTGCTATGGTTGATACGTATCAGATCTTTACACTAATGTTTTATAATATCTCATAAACGGATTAAAACATTTACATAGTTCGTTGATGAAAAATAAAGTATCCAGTCTGGACAATTCCCTGGCTTAAAAGTCCCTCGATCTGTTCCACCCTGTATCCTTCCGCGATTTTGCATAGTGCGAAGTTTCTGTTTTGGATGTGTCTTGACAGTGCATTTTTACAAATTAGGCAAAGAATGACGCGTGATAGTAACGCGAAGGCCTATAAAAAGCGGTTTGACTATCCAAGATCATTGTTCAGATCACCATCCCACGGGACAACACCACTGGTACAACAGAATCAGCTGCCTGCAAAACACAACGAAGAACGATGTAAGTGAATTGAAATAACTTTATTGAACTGTTACTGTTATAGCTTTATTTATTCAAATTATTCATACATACTGAGTTAATAGATTCAATAATTCATCTTTTATCCTGTGTCACAATTTCTTACATTTTATTTTACAATCAAATGGCCCCATGTTAGTCGCCGTTATTTTAATAATTGAGACCCTATTTATCGCCTCTATTGCAATGACCTAAAATTGACGGTGACGACTATTAAGACACTGTCGAGCACTGGAATATTAGCCTTAATTTTCATTACGAAAGAGCGCAACATAATTTTATTTGCTATGTCAATGAGTCGGGGGTTCGAATCCGTGTCCGAAATCATAAATAATTAAATAAATTATTTTTATCATTACCTATTCGCATAGTATTCTTACATAGTTATCTGTATGTTGTATTTTATACGAGGTTGGTTTGGTGCTGCGCCGGGTTTTTATCCATTGTCTAATAGATTTTATTTGATTAGGTCTGCTGCACGGGATCTTTTCCTCTCCGACGACGAGTGCGAGGCGGTGCAGTCGCCCCAGCCCGTGAAGCACAAGAAACGTTCGAGGTGCACGAGTGAAGAGCGCGTCGAGCCCTCAACGTCCGCGGTGACCAAGAAACGCCGCGATGAACCCTCTTCGGTTCCCGCCCCCAAGAAAAGAAAAACAACTATCAACCCGATCAGCCCTGCGATGAAGCCGAACATGAAGGAGCTGTTTGGTAGCGACAGCGAAGAAGACATTTTAGAGGGTTCGGGAGTTAAGAAGGGTACGCCCATTTATTCATATATTACTCGAAGGCTGGCAAATGGCACTTCTCGCCAAACAGATGACGATAAAACAGGTTCTCATTACGTCGAATTAAAAGTATATTCATGTGATGAAATTGAGAAAGTGCAGCCGATGAACAGATGGCGCCACAGTATCGTCACGATTAAAAATAGGACCAACATTAATACTGAGGCTTGGACACATCTCGCGGACTTTATAAGCGCTACGCGTAAAGAGTTCAAAGATTGCACAGCGTCATTTAATAGCTCGTATTATTAATCTTGATGATCTTATTTGATGTTTTGAAAAAAAATTACGATTTCCTGTAAATGTGTTACGATATTGTATTATTAATATTATTTGCGTATACTATGTAATAATAAAAAAATACTTAAAACTATAAGCGTCTCTATGTAACCGAACTTCGTAATATTATGGATTAATAAATACTCATTACTTCACTAACTTTCTTCTTTTTTTACAGTTATATCCCGTGAGCCAAAGATGGCCAAGTGTGAACCTTGTAATGTCGAAATTCCGCAAAAGAAGTATCCATATCATTTGAGAACGAATATTCATAAAAAAAATTGTTTGTTAAAGACTGAATTCAAGAATATTGACATTATCGCAACTGCATTTAAAAACAGAATTGTGACTTATCGCATAAACCCTGCACAGGAAGTCGAGCACCTCACACCCGAGGCGTTCCTGTGCCGCCACAAAGACGATGTTTTAAAAGTTATAAGTTTATCATTACTAAAACATACATGCTTAAAGTTGAATTTTGAACTGTTTGCTTATTTTGTGTTACCGCAGTCTGATACTCCTCAGTTAAAATCGTTTAATACAAAGTTTGATTGTGTTTTTAATAGCACTGACATAGATGATTTGTATTTTAATGCTTTAGAAACATTTAAGCAAAAATTTTCTGAATTTGAACATTGTGAATCGGGTTGGTCGCTACTTTCAATAAGTCATTTAGAATTAAATATAAATAAATATTGTCCAATGAGAGGCGGCACTTTCATAGATTTGCCGCAAATTGTCAAAAATAGTAAAAGTTGTTTGAATGTCCAGAATAAAGATAAGCACTGTTTTTTGTGGAGTATTGTTTCCCGCCAAGCGTAATGTATGCAAAACAAGTTCCTATCCTCACTATTCAGAAGTTCTTAAAATAAACGGTATGACTTTCCCCCCATCTTGTAAAGACATAAAATTATTTGAAGCTAATAACGATATCAGTATTAACATATATGGATTAAACAGAAAAGATTGTTCAGTAACTGGACCACTATATTTTTCTAAAGATCGAAAGAATAAACACGTAAACTTATTATATTTTGAAGATGGAATTAAAGGTCATTACTGTCTTATTAAAGATCTTATCCGATTAGTACGCCGTCAGATTACTAAATCTAAGGGAAAAATATATATGTGCGAGCAATGCCTGCGTTTTTTCTGTTCACAATCGAAATATGAGGCGCATGATTGCTCACAAGTTTTGACAGTCTTACCTGAAAGGAAAAATAGTGTAATCGGATTTAAAAATTTCGATAGACAACAAAAGATTAATTTTGTTATATATGCTGATTTTGAAAGCCTGTTAATTAATTGTGATGAAAATACTACTACAAATACGCGAAAATTAAAAGTTCACCAACCTTCATGTTTTGCGTATTATATTTGTTGTTCACATGACCCGAGCTTGAACAAGCTCGTTACTTACAGGGGCTCGGATTGCGTAGAAGTGTTTATTGAAAGATTGATTGAAGATACAACTCGCCTTTATAAGATTTTAAGAGCTCATAACCCCATGGTGCCTTTAACAAAAGAACAAGCAAATAGTTACGAGAAAGCTACGACGTGTCACATTTGCGGCCATTTCTTATTCGGTGACAAGGTACGCGACCACGACCATGTCACCTCTCAGTATAGAGGGCCTGCTCATTCACATTGTAATTTAAAGTGCAAAGTGTGTCCATTCATACCAGTAGTATTTCATAATTTAACTAACTACGACTCGCATTTATTTATTAAAGAATTATCAAAATGCGACGGCTCGATTAATATAATACCAAAAACTAAAGAAAAATACCTCACTATCACCAAATGTGTAGAAGTAGAAGGCTTCGATAAACCATTACAAATTAAATTTATTGATTCATTTCAGTTTTTGAGTTCAAGTCTAGACGTGTTGAGTAAAAATTTATCTGATAATGATTTTATCAATCTTTCTACACAATTTGAAGGCCGAAATATGCATTTATTAAAAAGTAAAGGTATTTATCCTTATGACTATATGGAGTCGTGGGAGAAATATGACGAGACTTCACTTCCTTCAAAAAAACATTTTTTTAATAATTTGAAAATGGAAGACATAACCGATGTAGAATTTCAACATGCACACTCGGTTTGGGATGCTTTTAATATTAACACTCTGGGCGAATATACCGATCTATACCTTAAATGTGATGTTTTATTGCTGAGCGATGTATTCGAAAATTTTAGAAGCTTGAGTTTAAAATATTACAAGTTAGATCCGGCATATTATATAACATCAGCGAGCTTGAGTTGGGATGCAATGCTCCTCTCGACGGGCATTAAACTCGACTTGATTGACGATTTGGAAATATATCAAATGATAGAAAGAGGAATACGTGGAGGATTGGTTCAATGCTCGCTACGACACGCTAAAGCCAATAATAAATATTTGCCAGAATTTGACGACTTTGAGCCTTCATCTTATTTGATATATTTAGATTGTAATAATTTGTACGGACATGCGATGACTAAATGTTTGCCTTTTTCAGAATTTAGATTCTTAAATAAATATGATATTGAAAAGTTTAATGTTTTGACTGTACCTGAAAATGGAGAGACAGGCTATATTTTGGAAGTAGATCTAGAATATCCTGAAAACTTGCATGATTTACACAGTGATTTGCCTTTTGCACCGGAGAAATTTGTTCCTCCCGCAGGAAAAACTGGGAAATTGATAGCAAATTTATACGATAAATATAACTATGTAGTTCATTTTGTGCATTTGAAAGAAATGTTAAAAAATGGTTTAATTTTAAAAAAACACACACCGTATACTTAGTTTTAAACAGACAAATTTTCTACAAAAATATATTGATTTGAATACAGATCTTCGCCAAACCTCTAAATCTGTTTTTGAAAAAGACTTCTTTAAGCTCATGAATAATGCAATTTTTGGTAAGACAATTGAAAACAGGCGCAAGCAGGTAGACGTTAAATTGATCACAATTTGGGATGATAAAGATAACGCTACAAACAAACGAATTGGTGCCGAAACACTTATTGCTCGTCCTAATTTAAAAAATATTTCAGTGTTTTCTGAGAACTTTTTAGCTGTTCAATTAGCTCCAGAGAAAATTGTGCTAGACAAGCCGATTTATATAGGATTTTCTGTTTTAGAATACGCGAAGCAACACATATACAAGTTTCATTACGATTTCATTCGAAGAAGATATAATGAGGATGCAAAACTTTGTTACACAGACACTGATAGCCTTCTTTACTTGATATATACAGAGGACATTTATCGCGACATTAAAAATAATCTGTCAGAATTTGATACCAGTAATTTCGATTTAAATAACCCTTATAACATAGAACGAGCAAATGCAAAAATTCCTGGTTTATTTAAAGATGAATTAGGAGGTGATGTCATTAGCGAATTTGCTGGTCTAAGAGCAAAACTTTATTCTATGCGTAGTGTTAAAACACAAATCAATAAAGCTAAAGGTATTTCGAAATGTATTACTAAAAATCTAACTTTATCACAATACAAAGACTCATTATTTAATCACAAAACTTTAAAATGTAAAATGAATCTAATAAAATCTATTAAACACGTACTTTATTCTCAAGAGCTTAGTAAAATGGTTTTAAATAGTACTGATGATAAGAGGCAGATACTAAAAAATAAAATCAATACATTGCCTTGGGGGCATTACAAAACTATCTTTTAATTCGTGCTCAATAGCACTAAGTAATAATGTGTAAGAAGTTCAAATCTTATTCATATTAACGTATTTTTGACATTTGTTTATCACTTAGTAGGTAAAATGAAATAATTTTATTTGCATAACATTATGTACCTATATTTACGCGATGGTGATTATAACATTATGTAATTTTAAGTGATGGTGCACTAATTTAAGGGTATATTATTTGGTTTAAGATATTATGCAAGTGTTACACTCGATTGTATGCAAAGTGGCTTAAAAATGCAATTACGACAGACAACGAATGTACGTAGTTGAACTTATCTCTATAAGGATCAGTTAACCTAAGATTACCTTATTATGTTATATGTATGCTTATGTTCATTTAAGAATTACAGTATTATATACAATTATGTACTGTACCGAGCTAAGTTGAATAAATATTCTTTTAAGTTGTATCTTTTGTTTTTCTCAATCTGCGAAATCCCTACTGACTGATGTGTATATAAAGACGAAAGTTTTCAGCTCTTTTGCATTTTCAAAATGAAGTTCCTGAAGCAAACGTAAACCTTAGAAATAAATAATATTAAATTTAAAAAATAATCGGAAATTGTGATGCATAACTCGTTGTTACCAAATACAATCCACTGCATTGTAATTATGTGACTACCCTATATAAAGACTAGCGATAATTACTAAACTTCACACTTCACTATGAAGTTCGTTAAGCAAACTCAAACATTAGAGGTGAACGCTATAAATGTAGAAAAATCGTTGCATAAAGTAAAACACGGCACTCTGCTGCCTAATACAATCCGCTGCATAATATGTGGCCCTTCCAACTGCGGTAAAACTAACGTTATGCTGAACTTGTTATTACACGAAAATGGATTAAGATTTATGCACATTTATTTGTACTCAAAGACTGCTTTTCAGCCAAAGTATCTTTTTTTAAAACGAATCATGCAGAATATTCCGGGCGCAGAATTATTTTTGTTTAGCGATAATAAAGAAGTAGTACATCCCAATGAAGCGTTAACTAATTCAGTTATAATTTTCGATGACGTAGCATGTGAAAACCAAATGAACATTCGAAATTACTTTGCCATGGGGAGACATAAGCAAATAGACTGTTTTTATTTATCGCAAACCTACTCAAAGATACCAAAACAATTAATAAGAGATAACGCTAATCTTTTAATTATATTCAAGCAAGATGATATAAATTTAAAACATATATACAATGAGCATGTAAATACAGACGCCGATTGGTTAACATTTAGAAAGATTTGTTTCACCGTGTGGCAAAACCAATACAGCTTTTTAGTTATAAATAAAGACTGCGCAGTTAATAATGGAAGGTATAGAAAAGGATTTGACACGTTTATTTATTTTTAAGTAGCTTATATATTACATATTAAGCTTGTAATATCTCACTTGAAGCTTGTTATTAGTGTTAAACAGACGACGCAATGAATACTAACATAAAAAAGCAACTTGTTAAAGCTATCAGTAGCATAAAAAAGAAAATAAAAACAATTCAGAATGAAGAACATGCAACTGATCTTAAATTTAAAAAAGTGTTTAAGCCTATTACAGATCCTCTTGAAACACTGATTAAAGTGAAAGGTACACAAATTTCTGACTTTAACGTATCGACAAACACTAAGATCAATGATACTGGCATGGATTTAGATTCTTCCATCGATTATCAGAAGTTTAGAGATATAATCAGAGCTGACACAAGTAAACATTCAGAATATTATGATATAGCCGAAGAAAAAGATCTGAATTTACAAAAAAATGATAATGATACATTACTGTCCCTTAAAAAAGAAGATGTTCTTAATATTTACGAAAAAATAAATGTACCATTCGGCATTCGTAGCGAAAATAATAAACTTATGATGGGAAATGTCGCTGTTAGTTTATCTTTAACCAATGATGGTAACAAAGAAAAAAAATATATGGTATCCGTTAATAACAACAATTATGAACTTACTGATGGTTTAAAGGAGCTTATAATGCGTAATAAACCTAATCTGGAGTTAGTATCAGATCATGATAAAACTGTATATAAGGAAATGCTTATTAACACAAATGCGCATAAACGAGACTTCAATCCTAACGGGCAACTCAAAGGTGATAAAGGTATTAAATATCGTCAGATTATTAAGCCTTTGTTTTCACAACCTGATGACGCTAGTCAGGATATTCCTGAACAGATTCCTGAATTAAAAGTTGGCAGTAGTTTACATCATTTAAAAACATACAAAAATCGGGCTGATAGCGCTATTCAGGATTTCTCTGATCAGTTACCAAGTTTAAAAAATGGTTGTAGGTTACCTAATTTAAAAACATATAAAAGTAATACCGATTACGTGTATTGGGATGATCCGAATGAACTTATTGAAAGACTTAAACTATTAATTGCTTCCAAAAGTGCTGGTAATAGCAATCACGATAATGAAATTCTTTCAATTATTGAAGAATTGAGGGAAGCCGGTATAATAAAAAAATAAAAGCCTCCTTAATTGAATCATTCTAGCAGTAATCGGATGAACGCCGGATATGATTGTTGAAAAAAAAGAAAATATCACAGTTGATTGTTGTAAAATAGAAACGATAAAAATAACGACTGTTAATGAAGCAAAAGAATCAAATGTTAGCAATGAAAAGTATATTGAAGAAAATTCAAGGCTGATTGCAGATTTAAGAGACCGATTAAAATGCATTGAAAAAGACCTTGCTTTAAAAGCACGTCAAATACAGCATTCTGAAAAGTTAGCAAAAAGTTTAATGGAACGCATGAAAGATATTGAAAAGAATATCGCTTTAAAGGAACTTCAAGGAACGTTAAATAAACACTATGAGCAAAGCCGACGTCGTTGACGAAATACACAAAAACGTAAGAGTGAACTTCCCTCGGAGAAGCGTTATTTTAAAAGATATAGATGACCTTTGGCAAGCAGATTTGATTGATATGCAGGCATTATCAGATGTCAATTCTAGCTTTAAATACATATTAGTAATTATTGACTGTTTTTCTAAGTTTGCTTGGGCATTTCCTCTTAAGCAAAAAACTCAAGAAATCGTGTCTAAACAATTTCGACTTTTATTAAAGAAAGGGCGAGTCCCAAAAAATTTACAAACAGATATGGGCAAGGAATTTTATAATAAAACATTTTTAAAGATTATCAAACAACATCATATTAATCATTATTCCACATATTCTACCAAAAAAGCTTCCATTGTGGAAAGGTTTATAAGAACACTAAAAAATAAACTTTTCAAAGAGTTTAGCTTAAAAGGAAATTATAAATGGATAGATGGAACACTACATTCTAAAATTAACGAATATAATAATACCGTTCATAGAACTGTAGGAAGGGCGCCGGCTACAATTAACTATAAAAATAAGGCAGAAGTATTACGGAGATACGTTTACTTGAAAGCTAAGAAAATAACAAAATGCAGGAGATTTCGAGTCGGAGATTTTGTCAGAATCAGCAAATACAAAGGTTGTTTTGAGAAAGGGTATACTCCTAATTGGTCTACGGAAATATTTAAGTTAACAAAAGTTCAACATACTAATCCTACAACTTATTTACTAGAAGATGCAAAGTGTAGACCAATATTAGGCGCGTTTTATGCTCAAGAAATCCAAAAAACTTTACATCCGGATGTATATCTCGTTGAAAAAGTATTAAAAACTAGAGGAAACAAAGTATATGTAAAGTGGTTAGGACTGCCTTCAAGCGAGAATAGCTGGATAGAAAAAGGAAATCGTTTGTAAATGTTGAATACTGACAAAAGTATTTAAGAATACTGATTTCTTATTTTGGTTTCATTCATATACTGATCTTGAAACAATAAGGACATTTTACTATTTGTTCAATTCTATAAAATTCAATATAATTATGAAAAGTCAACCTAAAAAGAATTCCAATAGTTTATTAGTACCGGGAAAAGTACCATTAAGCTCCGCGGCTAAAGTTCCCTCTGGCTTTAAAAAAACGTTTAACAATATTGTCTCTCATACTAAAAGACACATCCGTAAACTAAAGCCAAAATGCAAGAAAATGCTTACCGAAATGGCATACACAGCTGCTCGAGAACTGGTATCTGACATACCTATAAAAACACCAAGAGTCATACCTATACCTAAAACTGGAGGGTTTCTACCATTAATACCTATATTTGCTGGATTGTCGGCCACCGGCAGTTTAGCGGGCGGTATCGCCGGAATTACGAAAGCTATCAACGATTACAAATCAGCTAAAAAACAGCTAGCAGAATTTAAAAGGCACAATATGGATATGGAAGCATTGTGTATTGGAAAAGGATTACATCTTAAACCGTACAAGAAGGGGTTAGGGATCTATATTACTAAGAAAAAAAACTAATCACTCGGCTACCTAAAAGAGCATTAACTAACATCGATATTATAAAGTACTCAAAATATGTCCCTTTTTTTCGCGGTGTATTTATGAGAGATGAATTACCAGAATTACCGCTAACGATAGAATGTGGGGTTATTAATTTAGATTCATCTACAAGTTCTGGTACTCATTGGGTAGCCTACGCAAAAATAAATGATTATATCGAATATTTTGACAGTTATGGTAATCTGAAACCACCAAAAGAATTCATTAAGTATATAGGATCAAAAATTCAATACAATTATCATAATATACAAAGAAATAACTCTTACAACTGCGGACATTTGTGTTTAAAGTTCCTAAGCTCGTTTTGGGGGAGATAAGTAAGACGTATATCCAGTATTTCGATGACTAGTGTAAAACAAATAAATAAAATAACGATTATAGTCAGTTTACATTCTCGCATCGTCAGTGAACGAAATTACATGTCATTTGCTAGTAAATAATAATACTCAATTCATACATAGAACATAAATGAATAAGTACCATGATTGTTTTTAATAAAATCCTGATTCATACAAGAACACCTAGTATTTCATCTCGGGTGTCGAAAGATAGAAGACGTTTAAAAACAACTAGCACGATCACTAAAAACAATAAGATTTTTTTACGTTCTCTCGGTTTTAAAATTTAAAAATGCTCCAAATCACCGATTTACCACAGCATGATAATTCTATTGAAAGTTATGAAATTCATACATACAATCCGTATAGTCAGAGCTATAAAGAAAATGATGAAATAAGAATACCAATTCACCAGCAAGATGTCTATGTACTTCCTTCTGCTAGTTCAATTTACATAGAAGGCTATGCAAGTGCGACTGCCCTAGATGCAACGGGAAAGCCAGTTGAGAAAGAAATCAAGTTTATAAACAATCCAATATTGTTTTTATTTCAAGATATCAAATACGAACTGAATGGTGTGGAAATAGATCACATAAAAAATGCCGGAATAACAACGACCATGAAGTCTTACGTTTCAATGAATGAAGGGGAAAGTAAAAATGCCGCTATATGGGGGTGGGATTTAAATGGAACTCAGGGCAAAAAAAAACATTTCTCTGTTATCGTGCCATTGAATAAAGTATTAGGATTTGCAGAAGATTATAATAAAATACTCCTCAATTGTAGACATGAACTTATTTTACATAGAAGTAATACTGTTTCAAACAGCGTGACTATGGAGAAAAACGATAACGTTACTGTAGAAATACAAAAGGTCCAATGGCGTGTACCCCATATTAGAGTATCTGATCGCGATAGATTATTACTACTTAAACATTTGGAAAAAGACAGGTCTATACAAGTAGCGTTTAGAAATTGGGATTTATACGAATATCCATTACTACCTAAGACAACTAAACATTCATGGTCTGTTAAAACTACCTCTCAGTTAGAGAAACCCCGATTCGTTATTTTAGGACTACAAACCAATAGAAAATTAAATCCGACAAGAAGTTCGTCTTTATTTGATAATTGCAACATAACAAACGTGAAGTTGTTTTTAAATTCACAATACTTCCCCTATGATTCATTAAACTTAAAATTTGATGAAAACAGGTACAATATATTATATGAGATGTATGCAAATTTTCGTCAGTCATATTACAACACCTGCGTCGACCCGTTGCTCGACTTACAGACATTTGGAGAAAAAGCCCCATTGTTTGTTATAGATTGTTCAAGACAGAATGATACCCTAAAAACCGGGCCCGTTGATGTACGTTTAGAAATTGAGTCATCACAAGTTATTCCCGATAATACTACTGCCTACTGCCTTATCATAAACGATCGTCTTTTTGAGTATAAGCCATTGAGTAACATCGTTAGAAAACTATCATGAATGTGATCGTGGATGTACAGGGCTTTAAAAATGAAAGTAACCTGTTTATACCTAAAGAAATAGCAATTCTAAGCGAAAACCGTGCCCTAATGTTGTTAATTAAACCGCCGTATCCATTTTATAATTTAACAAGGAAAGAACGTATAACTGTGGCATGGATCGAAAAAAACAAAGGAATTTTATGGAATGAAGGCTTTGTGCCTTATTTTAGTTATAAGTCCTTAATATCAGAATTCTTTAAAAATAAGTACATTTATGCTAAAGGTTATGAAAAAGTAAAGTGGTTGAAAGAAATATTAGATAACAACAATGTACATAATTTAGAAGATTTTAACTGTCCTAATTTAGAAACCTTATATAAAAGATATGCGACAGCATTAGATATTCAAACTTGTATTTATCATAATAATATTTGCGCTTTTAAAAATGTAACTTGCTTGAAGAAGTGGTGTATAGAAAATGATGTTTTTTGAAATAAAATTATAAATACATAAAATTTGTTTGATTTCACACACCTATTATAAGTACAAGATCAATTTTAGTTTATTACCAACTTTTAAAAATATCAACTGAAAATCTACACTCTTGTCGGTGGAGTAGCTTAGTAATTTTCCATATTCTCTTATATTGTTTATTAGAAATAAACAAAATTATGGATTTGCAAATTGGGGACATGGTGGACGTAGTTATTGATAAGTGGCAGCTATGTGGTCTGCATCGAGTCAAAATAATAAATAATGAGCAGTATGACGCCATATTACTAACATCAAGTAACTCGCTGAACGTGAACACATCCATGCGAATTTACTATGCAGGATTTAAACTAAGAGCACGTGTTATCAGAAGCAACAAATATTTTATCGATTTGGCAGCCATCGATTAGCGTTTAATAAATAAATATTTTTTTTTTTTTTAAAGCAAGTAAAAGTGACGCCTTGAATAGGAATTGGTGTCCTGGGTATAAGAAGGTTAGCTTAACAACATTTTGAGTAGATCATTTTGTCGACTGAGGAAAAAGTAGTTTTTGAATAGATGCCAATTACATCTTGAATAGAGGGTATTAGGGTATCTGGATAGCTCTTTGTATCCAGATACCCTAATATCCTACTACTCATATTCCTCGCACAAACAACAGGCGCTCATCAGCGCAACCACCGAATGAATAAACAGACCACTACACAGTCCAGAAATACTGATATTTAGCTCTTCAGGAGTAAACACACCATTTCACCATGAATCCAGAAACAGAATTCACGTCGTCAAAATTATCGATCCAAAATAAAACACGCTCTCAATATGAATTTTAAATAATAAAAAGAAAACCGCAGAACAAAAAGGTTATAAAAAACTCCTTGCATATCATCAGCTCATGCAACAGCCAGCCATGAGGGTTAATAACAACACCACCTGCACATCGTAGCCGAAACTACCAAGCGTGATATTAGCTCGTAGCAAAACCATTATCTAGACCTCAAAAAACGTCAACACTTGCACAAGTTAATACCGACAAAATTGGCCAGATGGTGGTATAAGCAATAGCGGCTAGCTACAACAGTTTAGAATAAACATGTAGCGACTTTTAACGCTACACTATCTATCAGTATCTATCAGTATCTATCAGTATCTATCAGTATCTATCAGTATCTATCAGTATCTATCAGTATCTATCAGTATCTATCAGTATCTATCAGTATCTATCAGTATCTATCAGTATCTATCAGTATCTATCATATCAGTATCTATCATATCAGTATTTATCAGTATCTATCAGTATTTATCTATCAGTATCTATCAGTATCTATCAGTATCTATCAGTATCTATCATATCAGTATCTATCAGTATCTATCAGTATCTATCAGTATCTATCAGTATCTATCTATCGGTATCTATCAGTATCTATCATATCAGTATCTATCAGTATCTTTCAGTATCTATCAGTATCTATCAGTATCTATCTCTATCTTTCAGTATCTATCTATCAGTATCTATCAGTATCTATCATATCAGTATCTATCATATCAGTATCTATCATATCAGTATCTATCAGTATCTATCAGTATCTATCTATCAGTATCTATCAGTATCTATCAGTATCTATCAGTATCTATCAGTATCTATCATATCAGTTTCTATCATATCAGTATTTATCATATCAGTATCTATCAGTATCTATCAGTATCTATCAGTATCTATCTATCAGTATCTATCATTATCTATCAGTATCTATCAGTATCTATCAGTATCTATCAGTATCTATCATATCAGTATCTATCATATCAGTATCTATCAGTATCTATCAGTATCTATCTATCAGTTTCTATCAGTATATATTAGTATCTATCAGTATCTATCAAATCAGTATCTATCAGTATCTATCATATCAGTATCTATCAGTATCTTTCAGTATCTATCATATCAGTATCTATCATATCAGTATTTATCAGTATCTATCAGTATCTATCTATCAGTATCTATCTATCAGTATCTATCAGTATCTATCAGTATCTATTATATCAGTATCTATCATATCAGTATCTATCAGTATCTATCAGTATCTATCAGTATCTATCAGTATCTATCTATCAGAATCTATCAGTATCTATTAGTATCTATCAGTATCTATCAGTATCTATCATATCAGTATCTATCATATCAGTACCTATCAGTATCTATCTATCGGTATCTATCAGTATCTATCAGTATTTATCAGTATCTATCAGTATCTATCAGTATCTATCATATCAGTATCTATCATATCAGTATCTATCAGTATCTTTCAGTATCTATCAGTATCTATCAGTATCTATCTATCAGTATCTATCAGTATCTATCATATCAGTATCTATCATATCAGTATCTATCATATCAGTATCTATCAGTATCTTTCAGTATCTATCAGTATCTATCAGTATCTATCAGTATCTATCATATCAGTATCTATCATATCAGTATCTATCAGTATCTATCTATCAGTATCTATCAGTATCTATCAGTATCTATCAGTATCTATCATATCAGTATCTATCATATCAGTATATATTAGTATCTATCAGTATCTATCAGTATCTATCATATCAGTATCTATCATATCAGTATCTATCAGTATCTATCATATCAGTATCTATCATATCAGTATCTATCAGTATCTATCAGTATCTATCTATGAGTATCTATCAGTATCTATCAGTATCTATCAGTATCTATCATATCAGTATCTATCATATCAGTATCTATCAGTATCTATCAGTATCTATCAGTATCTATCAGTATTTATCTATCAGTATCTATCAGTATCTATCAGTATCTATCAGTATCTATCAGTATCTATAAGTATCTATCATATCAGTATCTATCAGTATCTATCAGTATCTATCAGTATCTATCAGTATCTATCTATCGGTATCTATCAGTATCTATCATATCAGTATCTATCAGTATCTTTCAGTATCTATCAGTATCTATCAGTATCTATCTCTATCTTTCAGTATCTATCTATCAGTATCTATCAGTATCTATCATATCAGTATCTATCATATCAGTATCTATCATATCAGTATCTATCATATCAGTATCTATCAGTATCTATCAGTATCTATCTATCAGTATCTATCAGTATCTATCAGTATCTATCAGTATCTATCAGTATCTATCATATCAGTTTCTATCATATCAGTATTTATCATATCAGTTTCTATCAGTATCTATCAGTATCTATCTATCAGTAACTATCATTATCTATCAGTATCTATCAGTATCTATCAGTATCTATCAGTATCTATCAGTATCTATCATATCAGTATCTATCAGTATCTATCAGTATCTATCAGTATCTATCAGTATCTATCAGTATCTATCAGTATCTATCAGTATCTATCAGTATCTATCAGTATCTATCAGTATCTATCAGTATCTATCAGTATCTATCCATCAGTATCTATCAGTTTCTATCAGTATCTATCATATCAGTATCTATCATATCAGTATCTATCATTATCTTTCAGTATCTATCAGTATCTATCATATCAGTATCTATCATATCAGTATCTATCAGTATCTTTCAGTATCTATCAGTATCTATCAGTATCTATCTATCAGTATCTATCAGTATCTATCAGTATCTATCATATCAGTATCTATCAGTATCTATCAGTATCTATCAGTATCTATCTATCAGTATCTATCAGTATCTATCGGTATCTATCAGTATCTATCAATACCTATCAGTATCTATCAGTATCTATCATATTAGTATCTATCATATCAGTATCTATCAGTATCTATCAGTATCTATCAGTATCTATCTATCAGTTTCTATCAGTATATATCAGTATCTATCAGTATCTTTCAGTATCTATCATATCAGTATCTATCATATCAGTATCTATCAGTATCTATCAGTATCTATCAGTATCTATCAGTATCTATCTATCAGTATCTATCAGTATCTATCAGTATCTATCAGTATCTATCATATCAGTATCTATCATATCAGTATCTATCATTTCAGTATCTATCAGTATCTATCATATCAGTATCTTTCTATCAGTATCTATCAGTATCTATCAGTATCTATCAGTATCTATCAAATCAGTATCTATCATATCAGTATCTATCAGTATCTATCAGTATCTATCAGTATCTATCAGTTTCTATCAGTATCTATCATATCAGTATCTATCATATCAGTATCTATCATATCAGTATCTATCAGTATCTATCAGTATCTATCAGTATCTATCTATCGGTATCTATCAGTATCTATCATATCAGTATCTATCAGTATCTATCTATCATTATCTATCAGTATCAATCAGTATCTATCAGTATCTATCAGTATCTAACATATCAGTATCTATCATATCAGTATCTATCAGTATCTATCAGTATCTATCAGTATCTATCTATCGGTATCTATCAGTATCTATCATATCAGTATCTATCAGTATCTTTCAGTATCTATCAGTATCTATCAGTATCTATCAGTATCTATCAGTATCTATCAGTATCTATCTATCAGTATCTATCAGTATCTATCAGTAACTATCAGTATCTATCAGTATCTATCAGTATCTATCAGTATCTATCATATCAGTATCTATCATATCAGTATTTATCAGTATCTATCAGTATCTATCTATTAGTATCTATCAGTATCTATCAGTATCTATCAGTATCTATCAGTATCTATCAGTATCTATCAGTCTCTATCAGTATCTATCATATCAGTATCTATCATATCAGTATCTATCAGTATCTATCAGTATCTATCAGTATCTATCAGTATCTATCAGTATCTATCAGTATCTATCTATCGGTATCTATCAGTATCTATCAGTATCTATCAGTATTTATCAGTATCTATCATATCAGTATCTATCATATCAGTATCTATCAGTATCTATCAGTATCTATCAGTATCTATCAGTATCTATCAGTATCTATCAGTATCTATCTATCAGTATCTATCATATCAGTATCTATCATATCAGTATCTATCAGTATCTATCAGTATCTATCTATCAGTATCTATCAGTATCTATCAGTATCTATCAGTATCTATCAGTATCTATCAGTATCTATCAGTATCTATCAGTATCTATCAGTATCTATCAGTATCTATCATATCAGTATCTATCATATCAGTATCTATCAGTATCTATCAGTATCTATAAGTATCTATCTATCAGTTTCTATCAGTATATATTAGTATCTATCAGTATCTATCATATCAGTATCTATCAGTATCTATCATATTAGTATCTATCATATCAGTATCTATCAGTATCTTTCAGTATCTATCATATCAGTATTTATCATATCAGTATTTATCAGTATCTATCAGTATCTATCTATCAGTATCTATCTATCAGTATCTATCAGTATCTATCAGTATCTATCAGTATCTATTATATCAGTATCTTTCATATCAGTATCTATCAGTATCTATCAGTATATATCAGTATCTATCAGTATCTATCAGTATCTATCAGTATCTATCTATCAGTATCTATCAGTATCTATTAGTATCTATCAGTATCTATCAGTATCTATCATATCAGTATCTATCATATCAGTACCTATCAGTATCTATCTATCGGTATCTATCAGTATCTATCAGTATCTATCAGTATCTATCAGTATCTATCAGTATCTATCATATCAGTATCTATCATATCAGTATCTATCAGTATCTTTCAGTATCTATCAGTATCTATCAGTATCTATCTATCAGTATCTATCAGTATCTATCATATCAGTATCTATCATATCAGTATCTATCAGTATCTTTCAGTATCTATCAGTATCTATCAGTATCTATCAGTATCTATCATATCAGTATCTATCATATCAGTATCTATCAGTATCTATCAGTATCTATCTATCAGTATCTATCAGTATCTATCAGTATCTATCTATCAGTTTCTATCAGTATCTATCATATCAGTATCTATCATATCAGTATCTATCAGTATCTATCAGTATCTATCTATCAGTTTCTATCAGTATATATTAGTATCTATCAGTATCTATCAGTATCTATCATATCAGTATCTATCATATCAGTATCTATCATATCAGTATCTATCAGTATCTATCAGTATCTATCCATGAGTATCTATCAGTATCTATCAGTATCTATCAGTATCTATCATATCAGTATCTATCATATCAGTATCTATCAGTATCTATCAGTATCTATCAGTATCTATCAGTATCTATCAGTATCTATCAGTATCTATCAGTATCTATCTATCAGTATCTATCAGTATCTATCAGTATCTATCAAATCAGTATCTATCAGTATCTATCAGTATCTATCATATCAGTATCTATCATATCAGTATCTATCAGTATCTATCAGTATCTATCTATCGGTATCTATCAGTATCTATCAGTATCTATCATTATCTATCAGTATCTATCAGTATCTATCAGTATCTATCAGTATCTATCAGTATCTATCATATCAGTATCTATCATATCAGTATCTATCATATCAGTATCTATCATATCAGTATCTATCAGTATCTATCAGTATCTATCAGTATCTATCAGTATCTATCAGTATCTATCAGTATCTATCAGTATCTATCATATCAGTATGTATCATATCAGTATTTATCAGTATCTATCAGTATCTATCTATCATTATCTATCAGTATCTATCAGTATCTATCAGTATCTATCAGTATCTATCAGTATCTATCAGTATCTATCAGTATCTATCAGTATCTTTCAGTATCTATCAGTATCTATCAGTATCTATCAGTATCTATCATATCAGTATCTATCATATCAGTATTTATCAGTATCTATCAGTATCTATCAGTATCTATCTATCAGTATCTATCAGTATCTATCAGTATCTATCAGTATCTATCAGTATCTATCAGTATCTATCAGTATCTATCAGTATCTATCAGTATCTATCATATCAGTATCTATCAGTATCTATCAGTATCTATCAGTATCTATCAGTATCTATCAGTATCTATCAGTATCTATCAGTATCTATCAGTATCTATCAGTATCTATCAGTATCTATCAGTATCTATCAGTATCTATCAGTATCTATCCATCAGTATCTATCAGTTTCTATCAGTATCTATCATATCAGTATCTATCATATCAGTATCTATCATTATCTTTCAGTATCTATCAGTATCTATCATATCAGTATCTATCATATCAGTATCTATCAGTATCTTTCAGTATCTATCAGTATCTATCAGTATCTATCTATCAGTATCTATCAGTATCTATCAGTATCTATCATATCAGTATCTATCAGTATCTATCAGTATCTATCAGTATCTATCTATCAGTATCTATCAGTATCTATCGGTATCTATCAGTATCTATCAATACCTATCAGTATCTATCAGTATCTATCAGTATCTATCAGTATCTATCTATCAGTTTCTATCAGTATATATCAGTATCTATCAGTATCTTTCAGTATCTATCATATCAGTATCTATCATATCAGTATCTATCAGTATCTATCAGTATCTATCAGTATCTATCAGTATCTATCAGTATCTATCTATCAGTATCTATCAGTATCTATCAGTATCTATCAGTATCTATCATATCAGTATCTATCATATCAGTATCTATCATTTCAGTATCTATCAGTATCTATCATATCAGTATCTATCTATCAGTATCTATCAGTATCTATCAGTATCTATCAGTATCTATCAAATCAGTATCTATCATATCAGTATCTATCAGTATCTATCAGTATCTATCAGTATCTATCAGTATCTATCAGTTTCTATCAGTATCTATCATATCAGTATCTATCATATCAGTATCTATCATATCAGTATCTATCAGTATCTATCAGTATCTATCTATCGGTATCTATCAGTATCTATCATATCAGTATCTATCAGTATCTTTCAGTATCTATCAGTATCTATCAGTATCTATCAGTATCTATCTATCAGAATCTATCAGTATCTATCTATCAGTATCTATCAGTATCTATCTATCAGTATCTATCAGTATCTATCAGTATCTATCATATCAGTATCTATCATATCAGTATCTATCATATCAGTATCTATCAGTATCTATCAGTATCTATCAGTATCTATCAGTATCTATCAGTATCTTTCTATCGGTATCTATCAGTATCTATCAGTATCTATCAGTATTTATCAGTATCTATCATATCAGTATCTATCATATCAGTATCTATCAGTATCTATCAGTATCTATCAGTATCTATCTATCAGTATCTATCAGTATCTATCAGTATCTATCAGTATCTATCAGTATCTATCATATCAGTATCTATCATATCAGTATCTATCATATCAGTATCTATCATATCAGTATCTATCAGTATCTATCAGTATCTATCAGTATCTATCATATCAGTATTTATCAGTATTTATCAGTATCTATCAGTATCTATAAATCAGTATCTATCAGTATCTATCAGTATCTATCAATATCTATCAGTATCTATCATATCAGTATCTATCATATCAGTATCTATCAGTATCTATCAGTATCTATCAGTATCTATCAGTATCTATCATATCAGTATCTATCAGTATCTATCAGTATCTATCTATCAGTATCTATCAGTATCTATCAGTATCTATCAGTATCTATCAGTATCTATCAGTATCTATCAGTATCTATCAGTATCTATCAGTATCTATCAGTATCTATCAGTATCTATCAGTATCTATCATATCAGTATCTATCATATCAGTATTTATCAGTATCTATCAGTATCTATCTATCAGTATCTATCAGTATCTATCAGTATCTATCAGTATCTATCATATCAGTATCTATCAGTATCTATCAGTATCTATCAGTATCTATCAGTATCTATCTATCGGTATCTATCAGTATCTATCATATCAGTATCTATCAGTATCTTTCAGTATCTATCAGTATCTATCAGTATCTATCTCTATCTTTCAGTATCTATCTATCAGTATCTATCAGTATCTATCATATCAGTATCTATCATATCAGTATCTATCATATCAGTATCTATCAGTATCTATCAGTATCTTTCTATCAGTATCTTTCAGTATCTATCAGTATCTATCAGTATCTATCAGTATCTATCATATCAGTTTCTATCATATCAGTATTTATCATATCAGTATCTATCAGTATCTATCAGTATCTATCAGTATCTATCTATCAGTATCTATCAGTATCTATCAGTATCTATCATATCAGTATCAATCATATCAGTATCTATCAGTATCTATCAGTATCTATCAGTATCTATCTATCAGTATCTATCAGTATCTATCTATCGGTATCTATCAGTATCTATCATATCAGTATCTATCAGTATCTATCAGTATCTATCAGTATCTATCTATCAGTATCTATCAGTATCTATCAGTATCTATCAGTATCTATCAGTATCTATCAGTATCTATCAGTATCTATCAGTATCTATTAGTATCTATCAGTATCAATCATATCATTATCTATCATATCAGTATCTATCAGTATCTATCAGTATCTATCAGTATCTATCAGTATCTATCAGTATCTATCAGTATCTATCAGTATCTATTTATCAGTATCTATCAGTATCTATCAGTATCTATCAGTATCTATCATATCAGTATCTATCATATCAGTATCTATCAGTATCTATCAGTATCTATCAGTATCTATCTATCAGTATCTATCAGTATCTATCAGTATCTATCAGTATCTATCAGTATCTATCATATCAGTATCTATCATTTCAGTATCTATCAGTATCTATCAGTATCTATCTATCAGTATCTATCAGTATCTATCAGTATCTATCAGTATCTATCAGTATCTATCAAATCAGTATCTATCATATCAGTATCTATCAGTATCTATCAGTATCTATCAGTATCTATCTATCAGTATCTCAGTTTCTATCAGTATCTATCATATCAGTATCTATCATATCAGTATCTATCAGTATCTATCAGTATCTATCAGTATCTATCTATCGGTATCTATCAGTATCTATCATATCAGTATCTATCAGTATCTTTCAGTATCTATCAGTATCTATCAGTATCTATCAGTATTTATCAGTATCTATCATATCAGTATCTATCATATCAGTATCTATCAGTATCTATCAGTATCTATCAGTATCTATCTATCAGTATCTATCAGTATCTATCAGTATCTATCAGTATCTATCAGTATCTATCATATCAGTATCTATCAGTATCTATCAGTATCTATCAGTATCTATCATATCAGTATTTATCAGTATTTATCAGTATCTATCAGTATCTATCTATCAGTATCTATCAGTATCTATCAGTATCTATCAATATCTATCAGTATCTATCATATCAGTATCTATCATATCAGTATCTATCAGTATCTATCAGTATCTATCAGTATCTATCAGTATCTATCATATCAGTATCTATCAGTATCTATCAGTATCTATCATATCAGTATCTATCAGTATCTATCAGTATCTATCAGTATCTATCAGTATCTATCTATCAGTATCTATCAGTATCTATCAGTATCTATCAGTATCTATCAGTATCTATCAGTATCTATCAGTATCTATCAGTATCTATCAGTATCTATCAGTATCTATCATATCAGTATCTATCATATCAGTATTTATCAGTATCTATCAGTATCTATCTATCAGTATCTATCAGTATCTATCAGTATCTATCAGTATCTATCAGTATCTATCATATCAGTATCTATCAGTATCTATCAGTATCTATCAGTATCTATCAGTATCTATCTATCGGTATCTATCAGTATCTATCATATCAGTATCAATCAGTATCTTTCAGTATCTATCAGTATCTATCAGTATCTATCTCTATCTTTCAGTATCTCTCTATCAGTATCTATCAGTATCTATCATATCAGTATCTATCATATCAGTATCTATCATATCAGTATCTATCAGTATCTATCAGTATCTTTCTATCAGTATCTTTCAGTATCTATCAGTATCTATCAGTATCTATCAGTATCTATCATATCAGTTTCTATCATATCAGTATTTATCATATCAGTATCTATCAGTATCTATCAGTATCTATCAGTATCTATCTATCAGTATCTATCAGTATCTATCAGTATCTATCATATCAGTATCAATCATATCAGTATCTATCAGTATCTATCAGTATCTATCAGTATCTATCTATCAGTATCTATCAGTATCTATCTATCGGTATCTATCAGTATCTATCATATCAGTATCTATCAGTATCTATCAGTATCTATCAGTATCTATCTATCAGTATCTATCAGTATCTATCAGTATCTATCAGTATCTATCAGTATCTATCAGTATCTATCAGTATCTATCAGTATCTATCAGTATCTATTAGTATCTATCAGTATCAATCATATCATTATCTATCATATCAGTATCTATCAGTATCTATCAGTATCTATCAGTATCTATCAGTATCTATCAGTATCTATCAGTATCTATCAGTATCTATTTATCAGTATCTATCAGTATCTATCAGTATCTATCAGTATCTATCATATCAGTATCTATCATATCAGTATCTATCAGTATCTATCAGTATCTATCAGTATCTATCTATCAGTATCTATCAGTATCTATCAGTATCTATCAGTATCTATCAGTATCTATCATATCAGTATCTATCATTTCAGTATCTATCAGTATCTATCAGTATCTATCTATCAGTATCTATCAGTATCTATCAGTATCTATCAGTATCTATCAGTATCTATCAAATCAGTATCTATCATATCAGTATCTATCAGTATCTATCAGTATCTATCAGTATCTATCTATCAGTATCTCAGTTTCTATCAGTATCTATCATATCAGTATCTATCATATCAGTATCTATCAGTATCTATCAGTATCTATCAGTATCTATCTATCGGTATCTATCAGTATCTATCATATCAGTATCTATCAGTATCTTTCAGTATCTATCAGTATCTATCAGTATCTATCAGTATCTATCTATCAGTATCTATCAGTATCTATCTATCAGTATCTATCAGTATCTATCTATCAGTATCTATCAGTATCTATCAGTATCTATCATATCAGTATCTATCATATCAGTATCTATCAGTATCTATCAGTATCTATCAGTATCTATCTATCGGTATCTATCAGTATCTATCAGTATCTATCAGTATTTATCAGTATCTATCATAACAGTATCTATCATATCAGTATCTATCAGTATCTATCAGTATCTATCAGTATCTATCTATCATTATCTATCAGTATCTATCAGTATCTATCAGTATCTATCAGTATCTATCAGTATCTATCATATCAGTATCTATCATATCAGTATCTATCATATCAGTATCTATCAGTATCTATCAGTATCTATCAGTATCTATCAGTATCTATCTATCAGTATCAATCAGTATCTATCAGTATCTATCAGTATCTATCAGTATCTATCAGTATCTATCAGTATCTATCAGTATCTAACATATCAGTATCTATCATATCAGTATCTAACAGTATCTATCAGTATTTATCAGTATCTATCTATCAGTATCTATCAGTATCTATCATATCAGTATTTATCAGTATTTATCAGTATCTATCAGTATCTATCTATCAGTATCTATCAGTATCTATCAGTATCTATCAATATCTATCAGTATCTATCATATCAGTATCTATCATATCAGTATCTATCAGTATCTATCAGTATCTATCAGTATCTATCAGTATCTATCAGTATTTATCAGTATCTATCATATCAGTATCTATCATATCAGTATTTATCAGTATCTATCAGTATCTATCTATCAGTATCTTTCAGTATCTATCAGTATCTATCAGTATCTATCAGTATCTATCAGTATCTATCAGTATCTATCAGTATCTATCAGTATCTATCAGTATCTATCATATCAGTATCTATCATATCAGTATTTATCAGTATCTATCAGTATCTATCTATCAGTATCTATCAGTATCTATCAGTATCTATCAGTATCTATCAGTATCTATCAGTATCTATCAGTATCTATCAGTATCTATCAGTATCTATCAGTATCTATCATATCAGTATCTATCAGTATCTATCAGTATCTATCAGTATCTATCTATCGGTATCTATCAGTATCTATCATATCAGTATCTATCAGTATCTTTCAGTATCTATCATATCAGTATTTATCAGTATCTATCAGTATCTATCAGTATCTATCAGTATCTATCAGTAACTATCAGTATCTATCAGTATCTATCAGTATCTATCAGTATCTATCAGTATCTATCAGTATCTATCTATCAGTATCTATCAGTATCTATCAGTATCTATCAGTATCTATCAGTATCTATCAGTATCTATCATATCAGTTTCTATCATATCAGTATTTATCATATCAGTATCTATCAGTATCTATCAGTATCTATCAGTATCTATCAGTATCTATCAGTATCTATCAGTATCTATCATATCAGTATCAATCATATCAGTATCTATCAGTATCTATCAGTATCTATCAGTATCTATCAGTATCTATCAGTATCTATCTATCAGTATCTATCAGTATCTATCAGTATCTATCAGTATCTATCATATCAGTATTTATCAGTATCTATCAGTATCTATCAGTATCTATCAGTATCTATCAGTAACTATCAGTATCTATCAGTATCTATCAGTATCTATCAGTATCTATCAGTATCTATCAGTATCTATCAGTATCTATCATATCAGTATCTATCATATCAGTATTTATCAGTATCTATCAGTATCTATCTATCAGTATCTATCAGTATCTATCAGTATCTATCAGTATCTATCAGTCTCTATCAGTATCTATCATATCAGTATCTATCATATCAGTATCTATCAGTATCTTTCAGTATCTATCAGTATCTATCAGTATCTATCAGTATCTATCTATCGGTATCTATCAGTATCTATCACTATCTATCAGTATTTATCAGTATCTATCATATCAGTATCTATCATATCAGTATCTATCAGTATCTTTCAGTATCTATCAGTATCTATCAGTATCTATCAGTATCTATCTATCAGTATCTATCAGTATCTATCATATCAGTAACTATCATATCAGTATATCTATCAGTATCTATCAGTATCTATCTATCAGTATCTATCAGTATCTATCAGTATCTATCAGTATCTATCGGTATCTATCAGTATCTATCATATCAGTATCTATCATATCAGTATCTATCAGTATCTATCAGTATCTATCTATCAGTTTCTATCAGTATATATTAGTATCTATCAGTATCTATCATATCAGTATCTATCATATCAGTATCTATCAGTATCTACCAGTATCTATCAGTATCTATCAAATCAGTATCTATCATATCAGTATCTATCAGTATCTATCAGTATCTATCAGTATCTATCTATCAGTATCTATCAGTTTCTATCAGTATCTATCATATCAGTATCTATCATATCAGTATCTATCAGTATCTATCAGTATCTATCAGTATCTATCAGTATCTATCAGTATCTATCATATCAGTATCTATCATATCAGTATCTATCAGTATCTTTCAGTATCTATCAGTATCTATCAGTATCTATCAGTATCTATCTATCAGTATCTATCAGTATCTATCATATCAGTATCTATCATATCAGTATCTATCATATCAGTATCTATCAGTATCTATCAGTATCTATCTATCAGTATCTATCAGTATCTATCAGTATCTATCATATCAGTTTCTATCATATCAGTATCTATCAGTATCTATCTATCAGTTTCTATCAGTATATATTAGTATCTATCAGTATCTATCAGTATCTATCATATCAGTATTTATCATATCAGTATCTATCAGTATCCATCAGTATCTATCTATCAGTATCTATCAGTACCTATCAGTATCTATCAGTATCTATCAGTATCTATCAGTATCTATCATATCAGTATCTATCATATCAGTATCTATCAGTATCTATCAGTATCTATCAGTATCTAACATATCAGTATCTATCATATCAGTATCTATCAGTATCTATCAGTATCTATCAGTATCTATCTATCAGTATCTATCAGTATCTATCAGTATCTATCAGTATCTATCAGTATCTATCAGTATCTATCAGTATCTATCAGTATCTATCAGTATCTATCATATCAGTATCTATCATATCAGTATCTATCAGTATATATTAGTATCTATCAGTATCTATCAGTATCTATCATATCAGTATCTAGCAGTATCTATCAGTATCTATCAGTATCTATCTATCAGTATCTATCAGTATCTATCAGTATCTATCAGTATCTATCAGTATCTATCAGTATCTATCAGTATCTATCAGTATCTATCAGTATCTATCAGTATCTATCAGTATCTATCAGTATCTATCAGTATCTATCAGTATCTATCAGTATCTATCAGTATCTATCAGTATCTATCAGTATCTATCATATCAGTATCTATTATATCAGTATCTATCATATCAGTATCTATCAGTATCTATCAGTATCTATCAGTATCTATCAGTATCTATCAGTATCTATCTATCAGTATCTATCAGTATCTATCAAATCAGTATCTATCATATCAGTATCTATCAGTATCTTTCAGTATCTATCCATCAGTATCTATCAGTTTCTATCAGTATCTATCATATCAGTATCTATCAGTATCTTTCAGTATCTATCAGTATCTTTCAGTATCTATCATATCAGTATCTATCATATCAGTATCTATCAGTATCTTTCAGTATCTATCAGTATCTATCAGTATCTATCAGTATCTATCTATCAGTATCTATCTATCAGTATCTATCAGTATCTATCATATCAGTATCTATCATATCAGTATTTATCAGTATCTATCAGTATCTATCTATCAGTATCTATCAGTATCTATCAGTATCTATCAGTATCTATCAGTATCTATCAGTATCTATCAGTATCTATCTATCAGTATCTATCAGTATCTATCAGTATCTATCAGTATCTAACATATCAGTATCTATCATATCAGTATCTATCAGTATCTATCAGTATCTATCAGTATCTATCAGTATCTATCAGTATCTATCAGTATCTATCAGTATCTATCAGTATCTATCATATCAGTATCTATCAGTATCTATCAGTATCTATCAGTATCTATCAGTATCTATTTATCAGTATCTATCAGTATCTATCAGTATCTATCAGTATCTATCATATCAGTATCTATCAGTATCTATCAGTATCTATCAGTATCTATCAGTATCTATTTATCAGTATCTATCAGTATCTATTAGTATCTATCAGAATCTATCAGTATCTATCATATCAGTATCTATCATATCAGTATCTATCAGTATCTATCAGTATCTATCAGTATCTATCTATCAGTATCTATCAGTATCTATCAGTATCTATTAGTATCTATCAGTATCTATCAGTATCTATCATATCAGTATCTATCATATCAGTATCTATCAGTATCTATCAGTATCTATCAGTATCTTTCTATCGGTATCTATCAGTATCTATCAGTATCTATCAGTATCTATCATATCAGTATCTATCATATCAGTATCTATCAGTATCTTTCAGTATCTATCAGTATCTATCAGGATCTATCTATCAGTATCTATCATATCAGTATCTATCATATCAGTATCTATCAGTATCTATCAGTATCTATCAGTATCTATCAGTATCTATCAGTATCTATCAGTATCTATCATATCAGTATCTATCATATCAGTATCTATCATATCAGTATCTATCAGTATCTATCAGTATCTATCAGTATCTATCATATCAGTATCTATCATATCAGTATCTATCATATCAGTATCTATCAGTATCTATCTATCAGTTTCTATCAGTATATATTAGTATCTATCAGTATCTATCAGTATCTATCATATCAGTATCTAGCAGTATCTATCAGTATCTATCAGTATCTATCTATCAGTATCTATCAGTATCTATCAGTATCTATCAGTATCTATCAGTATCTATCAGTATCTATCAGTATCTATCAGTATCTATCAGTATCTATCAGTATCTATCAGTATCTATCAGTATCTATCAGTATCTATCAGTATCTATCAGTATCTATCATATCAGTATCTATTATATCAGTATCTATCATATCAGTATCTATCAGTATCTATCAGTATCTATCAGTATCTATCTATCAGTATCTATCAGTATCTATCAGTATCTATCAAATCAGTATCTATCATATCAGTATCTATCAGTATCTATCAGTATCTATCCATCAGTATCTATCAGTTTCTATCAGTATCTATCATATCAGTATCTATCAGTATCTTTCAGTATCTATCAGTATCTTTCAGTATCTATCATATCAGTATCTATCATATCAGTATCTATCAGTATCTTTCAGTATCTATCAGTATCTATCAGTATCTATCAGTATCTATCTATCAGTATCTATCTATCAGTATCTATCAGTATCTATTAGTATCTATCAGTATCTATCAGTATCTATCAGTATCTATCATATCAGTATCTATCATATCAGTATCTATCAGTATCTATCAGTATCTATCAGTATCTATCTATCAGTTTCTATCAGTATATATTGGTATCTATCAGTATCTATCATATCAGTATCTATCAGTATCTATCATATTAGTATCTATCATATCAGTATCTATCAGTATCTTTCAGTATCTATCATATCAGTATTTATCATATCAGTATTTATCAGTATCTATCAGTATCTATCTATCAGTATCTATCTATCAGTATCTATCAGTATCTATCAGTATCTATCAGTATCTATTATATCAGTATCTATCATATCAGTATCTATCAGTATCTATCAGTATATATCAGTATCTATCAGTATCTATCAGTATCTATCAGTATCTATCTATCAGTATCTATCAGTATCTATTAGTATCTATCAGTATCTATCAGTATCTATCATATCAGTATCTATCATATCAGTACCTATCAGTATCTATCTATCGGTATCTATCAGTATCTATCAGTATCTATCAGTATCTATCAGTATCTATCAGTATCTATCAGTATCTATCATATCAGTATCTATCATATCAGTATCTATCAGTATCTTTCAGTATCTATCAGTATTTATCAGTATCTATCTATCAGTATCTATCAGTATCTATCATATCAGTATCTATCATATCAGTATCTATCAGTATCTTTCAGTATCTATCAGTATCTATCAGTATCTATCAGTATCTATCATATCAGTATCTATCATATCAGTATCTATCAGTATCTATCAGTATCTATCTATCAGTATCTATCAGTATCTATCAGTATCTATCAGTATCTATCAGTATCTATCAGTATCTATCAGTATCTATCATATCAGTATCTATCATATCAGTATCTATCAGTATCTATCAGTATCTATCTATCAGTTTCTATCAGTATATATTAGTATCTATCAGTATCTATCAGTATCTATCATATCAGTATCTATCATATCAGTATCTATCATATCAGTATCTATCAGTATCTATCAGTATCTATCAGTATCTATCCATGAGTATCTATCAGTATCTATCAGTATCTATCAGTATCTATCAGTATCTATCATATCAGTATCTATCATATCAGTATCTATCAGTATCTATCAGTATCTATCAGTATCTATCAGTATCTATCAGTATCTATCTATCAGTATCTATCAGTATCTATCAGTATCTATCAAATCAGTATCTATCAGTATCTATCAGTATCTATCATATCAGTATCTATCATATCAGTATCTATCAGTATCTATCAGTATCTATCTATCGGTATCTATCAGTATCTATCAGTATCTATCATTATCTATCAGTATCTATCAGTATCTATCAGTATCTATCAGTATCTATCAGTATCTATCAGTATCTATCATATCAGTATCTATCATATCAGTATCTATCATATCAGTATCTATCATATCAGTATCTATCAGTATCTATCAGTATCTATCAGTATCTATCAGTATCTATCAGTATCTATCATATCAGTATGTATCATATCAGTATTTATCAGTATCTATCAGTATCTATCTATCATTATCTATCAGTATCTATCAGTATCTATCAGTATCTATCAGTATCTATCAGTATCTATCAGTATCTATCAGTATCTATCAGTATCTATCAGTATCTTTCAGTATCTATCAGTATCTATCAGTATCTATCAGTATCTATCATATCAGTATTTATCAGTATCTATCAGTATCTATCAGTATCTATCTATCAGTATCTAACAGTATCTATCAGTATCTATCAGTATCTATCAGTATCTATCAGTATCTATCAGTATCTATCAGTATCTATCAGTATCTATCAGTATCTATCAGTATCTATCAGTATCTATCATATCAGTATCTATCAGTATCTATCAGTATCTATCAGTATCTATCAGTATCTATCAGTATCTATCAGTATCTATCAGTATCTATCAGTATCTATCAGTATCTATCAGTATCTATCAGTATCTATCAGTATCTATCAGTATCTATCCATCAGTATCTTTCAGTTTCTATCAGTATCTATCATATCAGTATCTATCATATCAGTATCTATCATTATCTTTCAGTATCTATCAGTATCTATCATATCAGTATCTATCATATCAGTATCTATCAGTATCTTTCAGTATCTATCAGTATCTATCAGTATCTATCTATCAGTATCTATCAGTATCTATCAGTATCTATCATATCAGTATCTATCAGTATCTATCAGTATCTATCAGTATCTATCAGTATCTATCTATCAGTATCTATCAGTATCTATCGGTATCTATCAGTATCTATCAATACCTATCAGTATCTATCAGTATCTATCAGTATCTATCAGTATCTATCTATCAGTTTCTATCAGTATATATCAGTATCTATCAGTATCTTTCAGTATCTATCATATCAGTATCTATCATATCAGTATCTATCAGTATCTATCAGTATCTATCAGTATCTATCAGTATCTATCAGTATCTATCTATCAGTATCTATCAGTATCTATCAGTATCTATCAGTATCTATCACATCAGTATCTATCATATCAGTATCTATCATTTCAGTATCTATCAGTATCTATCATATCAGTATCTATCTATCAGTATCTATCAGTATCTATCAGTATCTATCAGTATCTATCAAATCAGTATCTATCATATCAGTATCTATCAGTATCAATCAGTATCTATCAGTATCTATCAGTTTCTATCAGTATCTATCATATCAGTATCTATCATATCAGTATCTATCATATCAGTATCTATCAGTATCTATCAGTATCTATCAGTATCTATCTATCGGTATCTATCAGTATCTATCATATCAGTATCTATCAGTATCTTTCAGTATCTATCAGTATCTATCAGTATCTATCAGTATCTATCTATCAGAATCTATCAGTATCTATCTATCAGTATCTATCAGTATCTATCTATCAGTATCTATCAGTATCTATCAGTATCTATCATATCAGTATCTGTCATATCAGTATCTATCATATCAGTATCTATCAGTATCTATCAGTATCTATCAGTATCTTTCTATCGGTATCTATCAGTATCTATCAGTATCTATCAGTATCTATCAGTATTTATCAGTATCTATCATATCAGTATCTATCATATCAGTATCTATCAGTATCTATCAGTATCTATCAGTATCTATCTATCAGTATCTATCAGTATCTATCAGTATCTATCAGTATCTAACAGTATCTATCATATCAGTATCTATCATATCAGTATCTATCATATCAGTATCTATCATATCAGTATCTATCAGTATCTATCAGTATCTATCAGTATCTATCATATCAGTATTTAGCAGTATTTATCAGTATCTATCAGTATCTATCTATCAGTATCTATCAGTATCTATCAGTATCTATCAATATCTATCAGTATCTATCATATCAGTATCTATCATATCAGTATCTATCAGTATCTATCAGTATCTATCAGTATCTATCAGTATCTATCAGTATCTATCATATCAGTATCTATCAGTATCTATCAGTATCTATCAGTATCTATCAGTATCTATCTATCAGTATCTATCAGTATCTATCAGTATCTATCAGTATCTATCAGTATCTATCAGTATCTATCAGTATCTATCAGTATCTATCAGTATCTATCAGTATCTATCAGTATCTATCAGTATCTATCAGTATCTATCAGTATCTATCAGTATCTATCATATCAGTATCTATCATATCAGTATTTATCAGTATCTATCAGTATCTATCTATCAGTATCTATCAGTATCTATCAGTATCTATCAGTATCTATCAGTATCTATCATATCAGTATCTATCAGTATCTATCAGTATCTATCAGTATCTATCAGTATCTATCTATCGGTATCTATCAGTATCTATCATATCAGTATCTATCAGTATCTTTCAGTATCTATCAGTATCTATCAGTATCTATCTCTATCTTTCAGTATCTATCTATCAGTATCTATCATATCAGTATCTATCATATCAGTAACTATCATATCAGTATCTATCAGTATCTATCAGTATCTTTCTATCAGTATCTTTCAGTATCTATCAGTATCTATCAGTATCAATCAGTATCTATCAGTATCTATCATATCAGTTTCTATCATATCAGTATTTATCATATCAGTATCTATCAGTATCTATCAGTATCTATCAGTATCTATCTATCAGTATCTATCAGTATCTATCAGTATCTATCATATCAGTATCAATCATATCAGTATCTATCAGTATCTATCAGTATCTATCAGTATCTATCTATCAGTATCTATCAGTATCTATCTATCGGTATCTATCAGTATCTATCATATCAGTATCTATCAGTATCTATCAGTATCTATCAGTATCTATCTATCAGTATCTATCAGTATCTATCAGTATCTATCAGTATCTATCAGTATCTATCAGTATCTATTAGTATCTATCAGTATCAATCATATCATTATCTATCATATCAGTATCTATCAGTATCTATCAGTATCTATCAGTATCTATCAGTATCTATCAGTATCTATTTATCAGTATCTATCAGTATCTATCAGTATCTATCATATCAGTATCTATCATATCAGTATCTATCAGTATCTATCAGTATCTATCAGTATCTATCTATCAGTATCTATCAGTATCTATCATTTCAGTATCTATCAGTATCTATCAGTATCTATCTATCAGTATCTATCAGTATCTATCAGTATCTATCAGTATCTATCAAATCAGTATCTATCATATCAGTATCTATCAGTATCTATCAGTATCTATCAGTATCTATCAGTATCTATCTATCAGTATCTCAGTTTCTATCAGTATCTATCAGTATCTATCAGTATCTATCAGTAACTATCAGTATCTATCAGTATCTATCAGTATCTATCAGTATTTATCAGTATCTATCAGTATCTATCAGTATCTATCATATCAGTATCTATCATATCAGTATTTATCAGTATCTATCAGTATCTATCTATCAGTATCTATCAGTATCTATCAGTATTTATCAGTATCTATCAGTATCTATCAGTCTCTATCAGTATCTATCATATCAGTATCTATCATATCAGTATCTATCAGTATCTTTCAGTATCTATCAGTATCTATCAGTATCTATCAGTATCTATCTATCGGTATCTATCAGTATCTATCACTATCTATCAGTATTTATCAGTATCTATCATATCAGTATCTATCATATCAGTATCTATCAGTATCTTTCAGTATCTATCAGTATCTATCAGTATCTATCTATCAGTATCTATCAGTATCTATCAGTATCTATCATATCAGTAACTATCATATCAGTATATCTATCAGTATCTATCAGTATCTATCTATCAGTATCTATCAGTATCTATTAGTATCTATCAGTATCTATCGGTATCTATCAGTATCTATCATATCAGTATCTATCATATCAGTATCTATCAGTATCTATCAGTATCTATCTATCAGTTTCTATCAGTATATATTAGTATCTATCAGTATCTATCATATCAGTATCTATCATATCAGTATCTATCAGTATCTACCAGTATCTATCAGTATCTATCAAATCAGTATCTATCATATCAGTATCTATCAGTATCTATCAGTATCTATCAGTATCTATCTATCAGTATCGATCAGTTTCTATCAGTATCTATCATATCAGTATCTATCATATCAGTATCTATCAGTATCTATCAGTATCTATCAGTATCTATCAGTATCTATCATATCAGTATCTATCATATCAGTATCTATCAGTATCTTTCAGTATCTATCAGTATCTATCAGTATCTATCTATCAGTATCTATCAGTATCTATCATATCAGTATCTATCATATCAGTATCTATCATATCAGTATCTATCATATCAGTATCTATCATATCAGTATCTATCAGTATCTATCAGTATCTATCTATCAGTATCTATCAGTATCTATCATATCAGTTTCTATCATATCAGTATCTATCAGTATCTATCTATCAGTTTCTATCAGTATATATTAGTATCTATCAGTATCTATCAGTATCTATCATATCAGTATTTATCATATCAGTATCTATCAGTATCCATCAGTATCTATCTATCAGTATGTATCAGTACCTATCAGTATCTATCAGTACCTATCAGTATCTATCAGTATCTATCAGTATCTAACAGTATCTATCATATCAGTATCTATCATATCAGTATCTATCAGTATCTATCAGTATCTATCAGTATCTAACATATCAGTATCTATCATATCAGTATCTATCAGTATCTATCAGTATCTATCAGTATCTATCTATCAGTATCTATCAGTATCTATCAGTATCTATCAGTATCTATCAGTATCTATCAGTATCTATCAGTATCTATCAGTATCTATCATATCAGTATCTATCATATCAGTATCTATCAGTATATATTAGTATCTATCAGTATCTATCAGTATCTATCATATCAGTATCTATCAGTATCTATCAGTATCTATCAGTATCTATCTATCAGTATCTATCAGTATCTATCAGTATCTATCAGTATCTATCAGTATCTATCAGTATCTATCAGTATCTATCAGTATCTATCAGTATCTATCAGTATCTATCAGTATCTATCAGTATCTATCAGTATCTATCAGTATCTATCAGTATCTATCATATCAGTATCTATTATATCAGTATCTATCATATCAGTATCTATCAGTATCTATCAGTATCTATCAGTATCTATCAGTATCTATCAGTATCTATCTATCAGTATCTATCAGTATCTATCAAATCAGTATCTATCATATCAGTATCTATCAGTATCTTTCAGTATCTATCCATCAGTATCTATCAGTTTCTATCAGTATCTATCATATCAGTATCTATCATATCAGTATCTATCAGTATCTTTCAGTATCTATCAGTATCTTTCAGTATCTATCATATCAGTATCTATCATATCAGTATCTATCAGTATCTTTCAGTATCTATCAGTATCTATCAGTATCTATCAGTATCTATCTATCAGTATCTATCTATCAGTATCTATCAGTATCTATCATATCAGTATCTATCATATATCTATCATATATCTATCAGTATCTATCAGTATCTATCAGTATCTATCAGTATCTATCAGTATCTATCAGTATCTATCATATCAGTATCTATTATATCAGTATCTATCATATCAGTATCTATCAGTATCTATCAGTATCTATCAGTATCTATCTATCAGTATCTATCAGTATCTATCAGTATCTATCAAATCAGTATCTATCATATCAGTATCTATCAGTATCTATCAGTATCTATCCATCAGTATCTATCAGTTTCTATCAGTATCTATCATATCAGTATCTATCAGTATCTTTCAGTATCTATCAGTATCTATCAGTATCTTTCAGTATCTATCATATCAGTATCTATCATATCAGTATCTATCAGTATCTTTCAGTATCTATCAGTATCTATCAGTATCTATCAGTATCTATCTATCAGTATCTATCTATCAGTATCTATCAGTATCTATTAGTATCTATCAGTATCTATCAGTATCTATCAGTATCTATCATATCAGTATCTATCATATCAGTATCTATCAGTATCTATCAGTATCTATCAGTATCTATCTATCAGTTTCTATCAGTATATATTGGTATCTATCAGTATCTATCATATCAGTATCTATCAGTATCTATCATATCAGTATCTATCATATCAGTATCTATCAGTATCTTTCAGTATCTATCATATCAGTATCTATCATATCAGTATTTATCAGTATCTATCAGTATCTATCTATCAGTATCTATCTATCAGTATCTATCAGTATCTATCAGTATCTATTATATCAGTATCTATCATATCAGTATCTATCAGTATCTATCAGTATCTATCAGTATCTATCAGTATCTATCAGTATCTATCTATCAGTATCTATCAGTATCTATTAGTATCTATCAGTATCTATCAGTATCTATCATATCAGTATCTATCATATCAGTACCTATCAGTATCTATCTATCGGTATCTATCAGTATATATCAGTATCTATCAGTATCTATCATTATCTATCAGTATCTATCATATCAGTATCTATCATATCAGTATCTATCAGTATCTTTCAGTATCTATCAGTATCTATCAGTATCTATCTATCAGTATCTATCATATCAGTATCTATCATATCAGTATCTATCAGTATCTTTCAGTATCTATCAGTATCTATCAGTATCTATCAGTATCTATCAGTATCTATCATATCAGTATCTATCATATCAGTATCTATCAGTATCTATCAGTATCTATCTATCAGTATCTATCAGTATCTATCATATCAGTATCTATCATATCAGTATCTATCAGTATCTATCAGTATCTATCTATCAGTTTCTATCAGTATATATTAGTATCTATCAGTATCTATCAGTATCTATCATATCAGTATCTATCATATCAGTATCTATCAGTATCTATCTATGAGTATCTATCAGTATCTATCAGTATCTATCAGTATCTATCATATCAGTATCTATCATATCAGTATCTATCAGTATCTATCAGTATCTATCAGTATCTATCAGTATCTATCAGTATCTATCAGTATCTATCTATCAGTATCTATCAAATCAGTATCTATCAGTATCTATCAGTATCTATCAGTATCTATCATATCAGTATCTATCATATCAGTATCTATCAGTATCTATCAGTATCTATCTATCGGTATCTATCAGTATCTATCAGTATCTATCAGTATCTATCAGTATCTATCAGTATCTATCAGTATCTATCAGTATCTATCAGTATCTATCAGTATCTATCATATCAGTATCTATCATATCAGTATCTATCATATCAGTATCTATCAGTATCTATCAGTATCTATCATATCAGTATGTATCATATCAGTATTTATCAGTATCTATCAGTATCTATCTATCATTATCTATCAGTATCTGTCAGTATCTATCAGTATCTATCAGTATCTATCAGTATCTATCAGTATCTATCAGTATCTTTCAGTATCTATCAGTATCTATCATATCAGTATCTATCATATCAGTATTTATCAGTATCTATCTATCAGTATCTATCAGTATCTATCAGTATCTATCAGTATCTATCAGTATCTATCAGTATCTATCAGTATCTATCATTTCAGTATCTATCATATCAGTATCTATCAGTATCTATTAGTATCTATCAGTATCTATCAGTATCTATCAGTATCTATCAGTATCTATCATATCAGTATCTATCAGTATCTATCAGTATCTATCAGTATCTATCAGTATCTATCAGTATCTATCAAATCAGTATCTATCATATCAGTATCTATCAGTATCTATCAGTATCTATCAGTATCTATCAGTATCTATCTATCAGTATCTATCAGTATCTATCAGTATTTATCAGTTTCTATCATATCAGTATCTATCATATCAGTATCTATCAGTATCTTTCAGTATCTATCAGTATCTATCAGTATCTATCTATCAGTATCTATCATATCAGTATCTATCATATCAGTATCTATCAGTATCTATCAGTATCTATCTATCAGTTTCTATCAGTATATATTAGTATCTATCAGTATCTATCATATCAGTATCTATCAGTATCTATCAGTATCTATCATATCAGTATCTATCATATCAGTATTTATCAGTATCTATCAGTATCTATCTATCAGTATCTATCAGTATCTATCAGTATCTATCAGTATCTATCAGTATCTATCAGTATCTATCAGTATCTATCAGTATCTATCAGTATCTATCAGTATCTATCAGTATCTATCAGTATCTATCAGTATCTATCATATCAGTATCTATCAGTATCTATCAGTATCTATCAGTATCTATCAGTATCTATCTATCAGTATCTATCAGTATCTATCAGTATCTATCCATCAGTATCTATCAGTATCTATCAGTATCTATCTATCGGTATCTATCAGTATCTATCAGTATCTATCAGTATTTATCAGTATCTATCATATCAGTATCTATCAGTATCTTTCAGTATCTATCAGTATCTATCTATCAGTATCTATCAGTATCTATCATATCAGTATCTATCAGTATCTATCAGTATCTATCTATCAGTATCTATCAGTATCTATCAGTATCTATCATATCAGTTTCTATCATATCAGTATCTATCAGTATCTATCTATCAGTTTCTATCAGTATATATTAGTATCTATCAGTATCTATCATATCAGTATCTATCATATCAGTATCTATCAGTATCTATCAGTATCTATCAGTATCTATCATATCAGTATCTATCATATCAGTATCTATCAGTATCTATCAGTATCTATCAGTATCTATCAGTATCTATCTATCAGTATCTATCAGTATCTATCAGTATCTATCAGTATCTATCAGTATCTATCAGTATCTATCAGTATCTATCAGTATCTATCATATCAGTTTCTATCATATCAGTATCTATCAGTATCTATCAGTATCTATCTATCAGTTTCTATCAGTATATATTAGTATCTATCAGTATCTATCAGTATCTATCATATCAGTATCTATCAGTATCTATCAGTATCTATCTATCAGTATCTATCAGTATCTATCAGTATCTATCAGTATCTATCAGTATCTATCAGTATCTATCATATCAGTATCTATCAGTATCTATCAGTATCTATCAGTATCTATCTATCAGTATCTATCAGTATCTATCATATCAGTATCTATCAGTATCTATCAGTATCTATCAGTATCTATCTATCAGTATATATCAGTTTCTATCAGTATCTATCATATCAGTATCTTTCATATCAGTATCTATCAGTATCTATCAGTATCTATCAGTATCTATCATATCAGTATCTATCAGTATCTAACAGTATCTATCTATCAGTATCTATCAGTATCTATCAGTATCTATCAGTATCTATCAGTATCTATCATATCAGTATCTATCATATCAGTATTTATCAGTATCTATCAGTATCTATCTATCAGTATCTATCAATATCTATCAGTATCTATCAGTATCTATCAGTATCTATCAGTATCTATCATATCAGTATTTATCAGTATTTATCAGTATCTATCAGTATCTATCTATCAGTATCTATCAGTATCTATCAGTATCTATCATATCAGTATCTATCATATCAGTATCTATCAGTATCTATCAGTATCTATCAGTATCTATCAGTATCTATCAGTATCTATCAGTATCTATCAGTATCTATCATATCAGTATCTATCAGTATCTATCAGTATCTATCAGTATCTATCAAATCAGTATCTATCATATCAGTATCTATCAGTATCTATCAGTATCTATCAGTATCTATCAGTATCTATCAGTATCTATCTATCAGTATCTATCAGTATCTATCAGTATCTATCAGTATCTATCAGTATCTATCAGTATCTATTAGTATCTATCAGTATCTATCAGTATCTATCAGTATCTATCAGTATCTATCTATCAGTATCTATCAGTATCTATCAGTATCTATTAGTTTCTATCAGTATCTATCAGTATCTATCATATCAGTATCTATCATATCAGTATCTATCAGTATCTATCAGTATCTATCAGTATCTATCTATCGGTATCTATCAGTATCTATCAGTATCTATCAGTATTTATCAGTTTCTATCATATCAGTATCTATCATATCAGTATCTATCAGTATCTATCAGTATCTATCTATCAGTATCTATCAGTATCTATCATATCAGTATCTATCAGTATCTATCAGTATCTATCTATCAGTATCTATCAGTATCTATCAGTATCTATCAGTATCTATCAGTATCTATCAGTATCTATCAGTATCTATCAGTATCTATCATATAAGTTTCTATCATATCAGTATCTATCAGTATCTATCAGTATCTATCTATCAGTTTCTATCAGTATATATTAGTATCTATCAGTATCTATCATATCAGTATCTATCAGTATCTATCAGTATCTATCAGTATCTATCAGTATCTATCTATCAGTATCTATCAGTATCTATCAGTATCTATCAGTATCTATCAGTATCTATCAGTATCTATCAGTATCTATCAGTATCTATCAGTATCTATCAGTATCTATCAGTATCTATCATATCAGTATCTATCATATCAGTATCTATCATATCAGTATCTATCATATCAGTATCTATCAGTATCTATCAGTATCAAACATATCAGTATCTATCATATCAGTATCTATCAGTATCTTTCAGTATCTATCAGTATCTATCTATCAGTATCTATCAGTATCTATCATATCAGTATCTATCATATCAGTATCTATCAGTATCTATCAGTATCTAGCAGTATCTATCATATCAGTATCTATCATATCAGTATCTATAAGTATCTATCAGTATCTATCATATCAGTATCTATCATATCAGTATCTATCATATCAGTATCTATCAGTATCTATCAGTATCTATCTATCAGTTTCTATCAGTATCTATTAGTATCTATCAGTATCTATCAGTATCTACCATATCAGTATCTATCATATCAGTATCTATCAGTATCTATCAGTATCTATCTATCGGTATCTATAGTATCTATCAGTATCTATCAGTATTTATCAGTTTCTATCATATCAGTATCTATCATATCAGTATCTATCAGTATCTTTCAGTATCTATCAGTATCTATCTATCAGTATCTATCAGTATCTATCATATCAGTATCTATCATATCAGTATCTATCAGTATCTATCAGTATCTATCTATCAGTATCTATCAGTATCTATCAGTATCTATCAGTATCTATCAGTATCTATCATATCAGTATCTATCAGTATCTATCAGTATCTATCAGTTTCTATCAGTATATATTAGTATCTATCAGTATCTATCATATCAGTATCTATCAGTATCTATCAGTATCTATCATATCAGTATCTATCAGTATCTTTCTATCAGTATCTATCAGTATCTATCAGCATCTATCAGTATCTATCAGTATCTATCAGTATCTATCAGTATCTATCATATCAATATCTATCATATCAGTATCTATCAGTATCTATCTATCAGTATCTATCAGTATCTATCAGTATCTATCAGTATCTATCAGTATCTATCAGTATCTATCAGTATCTATCAGTATCTATTAGTATCTATCAAATCAGTATGTATCATATCAGTATCTATCAGTATCTATCAGTATCTATCAATATCTATCAGTATCTATCCATCAGTATCTATCAGTTTCTATCAGTATCTATCATATCAGTATCTATCAGTATCTTTCAGTATCTATCAGTATCTATCAGTATCTTTCAGTATCATTCATATCAGTATCTATCATATCAGTATCTATCAGTATCTATCAGTATCTATCAGTATCTATCAGTATCTATCTATCAGTATCTATCAGTATCTATCAGTATCTATCAGTATCTATCAGTATCTATCAGTATATATCAGTATCTATCAGTATCTATCAGTATCTATCAGAATCTATCAGTATCTATCAGTATCTATCAGTATCTATCAGTATCTATCAGTATCTATCAGTATCTATCATATCAGTATCTATCATATCAGTATCTATCAGTATCTATCAGAATCTATCTATCAGTATCTATCAGTATCTATCAGTATCTATCAGTATCTATCAGTATCTATCAAATCAGTATGTATCATATCAGTATCTATCAGTATCTATCAGTATCTATCAGTATCTATCCATCAGTATCTATCAGTTTCTATCAGTATCTATCATATCAGTATCTATCAGTATCTTTCAGTATCTATCAGTATCTATCAGTATCTTTCAGTATCTATCATATCAGTATCTATCAGTATCTATCTATCAGTATCTATCAGTATCTATCAGTATCTATCAGTATCTATCAGTATCTATCAGTATCTATCAGTATCTATCATATCAGTATCTATCATATCAGTATCTAGCAGTATCTATCAGTATCTATCTATCAGTATCTATCAGTATCTATCATATCAGTATCTATCAGTATCTATCAGTATCTATCTATCAGTATCTATCAGTATCTATCATATCAGTATCTATCAGTATCTATCAGTATCTATCTATCAGTATCTATCAGTATCTATCAGTATCTATCATATCAGTATCTATCAGTATCTATCAGTATCTATCTATCAGTATCTATCAGTATCTATCAGTATCTATCAGTATCTATCAGTATCTATCATATCAGTATCTATCATATCAGTATCTATCAGTATCTTTCAGTATCTATCAGTATCTATCAGTATCTATCAGTATCTATCTATCAGTATCTATCTATCAGTATCTATCTATCAGTATCTATCATATCAGTATCTATCATATCAGTATCTATCAGTATCTATCAGTATCTATCAGTATCTATCAGTATCTATCAGTATCTATCAGTATCTATCAGTATCTATCTATCAGTATCTATCAGTATCTATTAGTATCTATCAGTATCTATCAGTATCTATCATATCAGTATCTATCATATCAGTATCTTTCAGTATCTATCATATCAGTATCTATCAGTATCTATCTATCAGTATCTATCAGTATCTATCAGTATCTATCTATCAGTATCTATCAGTATCTATCAGTATCTAACATATCAGTATCTATCATATCAGTATCTATCAGTATCTATCAGTATCTATCTATCAGTATCTATCAGTATCTATCAGTATCTATCAGTATCTATCAGTATCTATCAGCATCTATCAGTATCTATCAGTATCTATCAGTATCTATCAGTATCTATCAGTATCTATCAGTATCTATCAGTATCTATCATATCAGTATCTAATGAAAATAATAATATTGCTTTGCTATTCCGCGATATAATATCGTCCCAGTTAAATTTGTGCTAACCCGTTATACTTATTTGCGTATTTTTTCATGCATATATGCATTTAATTGTCCCACCCTCCCACCACGATAAGAAAAATAAATACGCAAATAAATATAACAAACCACCACCAAAATAACAGAACTTACTCGACACGTGTTTCGCCCCTCTACGAGGCATCATCAGGAGATGTTGACGGTCTGGAGTCCGACAACCGAATGAGCTGCCCAGACTGGTCGGCCCTATTTATAACCTGACCACCCCTATTATGCAAGTGAGAGTGATTAGCAAAAATTCGAAGTAACGGTGATGTAACGACATTCAATTGTTCGTTAAGAATCTCACCCCTATTGTTGTACCTAATTATTTCCAACTGTTCCAGAACACTTAAACGCAATCCTTTTTCGCAAACATGTAAAACGGTAAAAGAATGATCTTCCTGCAGAGTATGGCCACTATCTATTAAATGTTTTGCGAAATTGGACTTTTCAGGATGGTTATGTCTATATGACGCAACATGCTCTTTATACCTCGTGCTGAAATTGCGGCCCGTTTGTCCCACATATACTTTATTGCAATCGTCGCAAGTTAGCTTATAAATACCGGACTTCTTCCCACTCTCAATTTTATCTTTCCCATTACAAAGTTTAGAGTGCAGGGAATTATTCGTCTTAAAGGCCACATTAATATCGTTACATTTCAAAATTTTGTGAATAGTATCCGATAACTTGCCAACATAAGTTATGCTCGCCTTATATTTTTTAATAGGATCAGATGGTCGTGCAGCATACAACATATCGTTGACCGTATTATTGAGCTTTTTTCTGATTATACCATCCACCACAGACTTATCGTAGCCGTTTGAAACCGCTAAGTGATAAATATTATTTAATTCCGACTGATAATGCTCCTCAGAGAGAGGCACGGTCAACAGCCTATGCACATAACAATGAAAGGCAGCTAACTTATGCTGCCACGGATGCGTGGAAGAAGCCGGGATAGCCGTGTCAGTATGTGTGGGCTTACGGTAAATCTGAAAATGATGCCTATTACTCAATTTAGTAATCGTCAAATCCAAGAAATTTAGTGAGTTGTTTTGCTCTAGTTCCTTTTTGAACTTGATCTTCGGATGCTTGTTATTTATCTCATCAATAAATTCGTCCAGCTGGCTCATACCCCCCGTCCAACAAATAATCAAATCACCCGTTATCCCGGCTTCTTCCACGCATCCGTGGCAGCATAAGTTAGCTGCCTTTCATTGTTATGTGCATAGGCTGTTGACCGTGCCTCTCTCTGAGGAGCATTATCAGTCGGAATTAAATAATATTTATCACTTAGCGGTTTCAAACGGCTACGATAAGTCTGTGGTGGATGGTATAATCAGAAAAAAGCTCAATAATACGGTCAACGATATGTTGTATGCTGCACGACCATCTGATCCTATTAAAAAATATAAGGCGAGCATAACTTATGTTGGCAAGTTATCGGATACTATTCACAAAATTTTGAAATGTAACGATATTAATGTGGCCTTTAAGACGAATAATTCCCTGCACTCTAAACTTTGTAATGGGAAAGATAAAATTGAGAGTGGGAAGAAGTCCGGTATTTATAAGCTAACTTGCGACGATTGCAATAAAGTATATGTGGGACAAACGGGCCGCAATTTCAGCACGAGGTATAAAGAGCATGTTGCGTCATATAGACATAACCATCCTGAAAAGTCCAATTTCGCAAAACATTTAATAGATAGTGGCCATACTCTGCAGGAAGATCATTCTTTTACCGTTTTACATGTTTGCGAAAAAGGATTGCGTTTAAGTGTTCTGGAACAGTTGGAAATAATTAGGTACAACAATAGGGGTGAGATTCTTAACGAACAATTGAATGTCGTTACATCACCGTTACTTCGAATTTTTGCTAATCACTCTCACTTGCATAATAGGGGTGGTCAGGTTATAAATAGGGCCGACCAGTCTGGGCAGCTCATTCGGTTGTCGGACTCCAGACCGTCAACATCTCCTGATGATGCCTCGTAGAGGGGCGAAACACGTGTCGAGTAAGTTCTGTTATTTTGGTGGTGGTTTGTTATATTTATTTGCGTATTTATTTTTCTTATCGTGGTGGGAGGGTGGGACAATTAAATGCATATATGCATGAAAAAATACGCAAATAAGTATAACGGGTTAGCACAAATTTAACTGGCACGATATTATATCGCGGAATAGCAAAGCAATATTATTATTTTCATTAATATGGATTTCCGCAAAGTAACGCCTGATTCAATTAATTATATCAGTATCTATCATATCAGTATCTATCAGTATCTTTCAGTATCTATCAGTATCTATCAGTATCTATCTATCAGTATCTATCAGTATCTATCATATCAGTATCTATCATATCAGTATCTATCAGTATCTATCAGTATCTATCTATCAGTATCTATCAGTATCTATCAGTATCTATCAGTATTTATCAGTATCTATCAGTATCTATCAGTATCTATCAGTTACTATCAGTATCTATCTATCAGTATCTATCAGTATCTATCAGTATCTATCATATCAGTATCTATCATATCAGTATCTATCATATCAGTATCTATCATATCAGTATCTATCAGTATCTATCAGTATCTATCAGTATCTATCTATCAGTATCAATCAGTATCTATCAGTATCTATCAGTATCTATCAGTATCTATCAGTATCTTTCAGTATCTATCAGTATCTAACATATCAGTATCTATCATATCAGTATCTATCAGTATCTATCAGTATTTATCAGTATCTATCTATCAGTATCTATCAGTATCTATCAGTATCTATCAGTATCTATCATATCAGTATTTATCAGTATCTATCAGTATCTATCTATCAGTATCTATCAGTATCTATCAGTATCTATCAGTATCTATCAGTATCTATCAGTATCTATTTATCAGTATCTATCAGTATCTATTAGTATCTATCAGTATCTATCAGTATCTATCATATCAGTATCTATCATATCAGTATCTATCAGTATCTATCAGTATCTATCTATCAGTATCTATCAGTATCTATCAGTATCTATCAGTATCTATCAGTATCTATCAGTATCTATCAGTATCTAACATATCAGTATCTATCATATCAGTATCTATCAGTATCTATCAGTATCTATCAGTATCTATCAGTATCTATCTATCAGTATCTATCAGTATCTATCAGTATCTATCAGTATCTATCAGTATCTATCAGTATCTATCAGTATCTATCAGTATCTATCAGTATCTATCAGTATCTATCAGTATCTATCAGTATCTATCTATCAGTATCTATCAGTATCTATTAGTATCTATCAGTATCTATCAGTATCTATCAGTATCTATCATATCAGAATCTATCATATCAGTATCTATCAGTATCTATCTATCGGTATCTATCAGTATCTATCAGTATCTATCAGTATTTATCAGTATCTATCATATCAGTATCTATCATATCAGTATCTATCAGTATCTTTCAGTATCTATCAGTATCTATCAGTATCTATCTATCAGTATCTATCATATCAGTATCTATCATATCAGTATCTATCAGTATCTATCAGTAATTATCAGTATCTATCTATCAGTATCTATCAGTATCTATCAGTATCTATCAGTATCTATCATTTCAGTATCTATCATATCAGTATCTATCAGTATCTATCTTTCAGTTTCTATCAGTATATATTAGTATCTATCAGTATCTATCATATCAGTATCTATCATATCAGTATCTATCAGTATCTATCTATCAGTATCTATCAGTATCTATCAGTATCTATCAGTATCTATCAGTATCTATCAGTATCTATCAGTATGTATCAGTATCTATCAGTATCTATCAGTATCTATCATATCAGTATCTATCATATCAGTATCTATCATATCAGTATCTATCAGTATCTATCAGTATCTATCTATCAGTATCTATCAGTATCTATCAGTATCTATCTATCAGTTTCTATCAGTATATATTAGAATCTATCAGTATCTATCAGTATCTATCAGTATCTAACATATCAGTATCTATCATATCAGTATCTATCAGTATCTTTCAGTATCTATCAGTATCTATCAGTATCTATCTATCAGTATCTATCAGTATCTATCATATCAGTATCTATCATATCAGTATCTATCAGTATCTGTCAGTATCTATCTATCAGTATCTATCAGTATTTATCAGTATCTATTAGTATCTATCATATCAGTATCTATCATATCAGTATCTATCAGTATCTATCAGTATCTATCAGTATCTATCTATCAGTTTCTATCAGTATCTATCAGTATCTATCAAATCAGTATCTATCATATCAGTATCTATCAGTATCTATCAGTATCTATCAGTATCTATCATATCAGTATCTATCATATCAGTATCTATCATATCAGTATCTATCAGTATCTATCAGTATCTATCAGTATCTATCTATCAGTATCTATCAGTATCTATCGGTATCTATCAGTATCTATCAGTATCTATCATATCAGTATCTATCAGTATCTTTCAGTATCTATCAGTATATATCAGTATCTATCAGTATCTATCTATCAGTATCTATCAGTATCTATCATATCAGTATCTATCATATCAGTATCTATCATATCAGTATCTATCAGTATCTATCAGTATCTATCTATCAGTATCTATCAGTATCTATCAGTATCTATCAGTATCTATCTATCAGTATCTATCAGTATCTATCAGTATCTATCAGTATCTATCTATCAGTATCTATCAGTATCTATCAGTATCTATCAGTATCTATCAGTATCTATCAGTATCTATCAGTATCTATCAGTATCTATCATATCAGTTTCTATCATATCAGTATCTATCAGTATCTATCAGTATCTATCTATCAGTTTCTATCAGTATATATTAGTATCTATCAGTATCTATCATATCAGTATTTATCATATCAGTATCTATCAGTATCTATCAGTATCTATCAGTATCTATCTATCAGTATCTATCAGTATCTATCAGTATCTATCAGTATCTATCTATCAGAATCAATCAGTATCTATCAGTATGTATCAGTATCTATCAGTATCTATCAGTATCTAACATATCAGTAGTAGTAGGATATTAGGGTATCTGGATACAAAGAGCTATCCAGATACCCTAATACCCTCTATTCAAGATGTAATTGGCATCTATTCAAAAACTACTTTTTCCTCTGTCGACAAAATGATCTATTCAAAATGTTGTTAAGCTAACCTTCTTATACCCAGGACATCAATTCCTATTCAAGGCGTCACTTTTAGTTACTTTAAAAAACAAAAAACATATATTTATTTATTTATTAAACGCTAATCGATGGCTGCCAAATCGATAAAAATATTTGTTGCTTCTGATAACACGTGCTCTTAGTTTTAATCCCGCATAGTAAATTCGCGTGGATGTGTTCACGTTCAGCGAGTTACTTGATGTTAGTAATATGGCGTCATACTGCTCATTATTTATTATTTTGACTCGATGCAGACCACATAGCTGCCACTTATCAATAACTACTTCCACAATGTCCCCAATTTGCAAATCCATAATTTTGTTTATTTCTAATAAACAATATAAGAGAATATGGAAAATTACTAAGCTACTAAAGTTGGTAATAAACTAAAATTGATCTTGTATTTATAATAGGTGTGTGAAATCAAACAAATTTTATGTATTTATAATTTTATTTCAAAAAACATCATTTTCTATACACCACTTCTTCAAGCAAGTTACATTTTTAAAAGCGCAAATATTATTATGATAAATACAAGTTTGAATATCTAATGCTGTCGCATATCTTTTATATAAGGTTTCTAAATTAGGACAGTTAAAATCTTCTAAATTATGTACATTGTTGTTATCCAATATTTCTTTCAACCACTTTACTTTTTCATAACCTTTAGCATAAATGTACTTATTTTTAAAGAATTCTGATATTAAGGACTTATAACTAAAATAAGGCACAAAGCCTTCTTTCCATAAAATTCCTTTGTTTTTTTCGATCCATGCTACAGTTATACGTTCTTTCCTTGTTAAATTATAAAATGGATACGGCGGTTTAATTAACAACATTAGGGCACGGTTTTCGCTTAGAATTGCTATTTCTTTAGGTATAAACAGGTTACCTTCATTTTTAAAGCCCTGTACATCCACGATCACATTCATGATAGTTTTCTAACGATGTTACTCAATGGCTTATACTCAAAAAGACGATCGTTTATGATAAGGCAGTAGGCAGTAGTATTATCGGGAATAACTTGCGATGACTCAATTTCTAAACGTACATCAACGGGCCCGGTTTTTAGGGTATCATTCTGTCTTGAACAATCTATAACAAACAATGGGGCTTTTTCTCCAAATGTCTGTAAGTCGAGCAACGCGTCGACGCAGGTGTTGTAATATGACTGACGAAAATTTGCATACATCTCATATAATATATTGTACCTGTTTTCATCAAATTTTAAGTTTAATGAATCATAGGGGAAGTATTGTGAATTTAAAAACAACTTCACGTTTGTTATGTTACAATTATCAAATAAAGACGAACTTCTTGTCGGATTTAATTTTCTATTGGTTTGTAGTCCTAAAATAACGAATCGGGGTTTCTCTAACTGAGAGGTAGTTTTAACAGACCATGAATGCTTAGTTGTCTTAGGTAGTAATGGATATTCGTATAAATCCCAATTTCTAAACGCTACTTGTATAGACCTGTCTTTTTCCAAATGTTTAAGTAGTAATAATCTATCGCGATCAGATACTCTAATATGGGGTACACGCCATTGGACCTTTTGTATTTCTACAGTAACGTTATCGTTTTTCTCCATAGTCACGCTGTTTGAAACAGTATTACTTCTATGTAAAATAAGTTCATGTCTACAATTGAGGAGTATTTTATTATAATCTTCTGCAAATCCTAATACTTTATTCAATGGCACGATAACAGAGAAGTGTTTTTTTTTGCCCTGAGTTCCATTTAAATCCCACCCCCATATAGCAGCATTTTTACTTTCCCCTTCATTCATTGAAACGTAAGACTTCATGGTCGTTGTTATTCCGGCATTTTTTATGTGATCTATTTCCACACCATTCAGTTCGTATTTGATATCTTGAAATAAAAACAATATTGGATTGTTTATAAACTTGATATCTTTCTCAACTGGCTTTCCCGTTGCATCTAGGGCAGTCGCACTTGCATAGCCTTCTATGTAAATTGAACTAGCAGAAGGAAGTACATAGACATCCTGCTGGTGAATTGGTATTCTTATTTCATCATTTTCTTTATAGCTCTGACTATACGGATTGTATGTATGAATTTCATAACTTTCAATAGAATTATCATGCTGAGGTAAATCGGTGATTTGGAGCATTTTTAAATTTTAAAACCGAGAGAACGTAAAAAAATCTTATTGTTTTTAGTGATCGTGCTAGTTGTTTTTAAACGTCTTCTATCTTTCGACACCCGAGATGAAATACTAGGTGTTCTTGTATGAATCAGGATTTTATTAAAAACAATCATGGTACTTATTCATTTATGTTCTATGTATGAATTGAGTATTATTATTTACTAGCTAATGACATGTAATTTCGTTCACTGACGATGCGAGAATGTAAACTGACTATAATCGTTATTTTATTTATTTGTTTTACACTAGTCATCGAAATACTGGATATACGTCTTACTTATCTCCCCAAAACGAGCTTAGGAACTTTAAACACAAATGTCCACAGTTGTAAGAGTTATTTCTTTGTATATTATGATAATTGTATTGAATTTTTGATCCTATATACTTAATGAATTCTTTTGGTGGTTTCAGATTACCATAACTGTCAAAATATTCGATATAATCATTTATTTTTGCGTAGGCTACCCAATGAGTACCAGAACTTGTGGATAAATCTAAATTAATAACCCCACATTCTATCGGTAGCGGTAATTCTGGTAATTCATCTCTCATAAATACACCGCGAAAAAAAGGGACATATTTTGAGTACTTTATAATATCGATGTTAGTTAATGCTCTTTTAGGTAGCCGAGTGATTAGTTTTTTTTCTTAGTAATATAGATCCCTAACCCCTTCTTGTACGGTTTAAGATGTAATCCTTTTCCAATACACAATGCTTCCATATCCATATTGTGCCTTTTAAATTCTGCTAGCTGTTTCTTAGCTGATTTGTAATCGTTGATAGCTTTCGTAATTCCGGCGATACCGCCCGCTAAACTGCCGGTGGCCGACAATCCAGCAAATATAGGTATTAATGGTAGAAACCCTCCAGTTTTAGGTATAGGTATGACTCTTGGTGTTTTTATAGGTATGTCAGATACCAGTTCTCGAGCAGCTGTGTATGCCATTTCGGTAAGCATTTTCTTGCATTTTGGCTTTAGTTTACGGATGTGTCTTTTAGTATGAGAGACAATATTGTTAAACGTTTTTTTAAAGCCAGAGGGAACTTTAGCCGCGGAGCTTAATGGTACTTTTCCCGGTACTAATAAACTATTGGAATTCTTTTTAGGTTGACTTTTCATAATTATATTGAATTTTATAGAATTGACAAGTAGGTATTACAAATAGTAAATTGTCCTTATTGTTTCAAGATCAGTATATGAATGAAACCAAAATAAGAAATCAGTATTCTTAAATACCTTTGTCAGTATTCAACATTTACAAACGATTTCCTTTTTCTATCCAGCTATTCTCGCTTGAAGGCAGTCCTAACCACTTTACATATACTTTGTTTCCTCTAGTTTTTAATACTTTTTCAACGAGGTATACATCCGGATGTAAAGTTTTTTGGATTTCTTGAGCATAAAACGCGCCTAATATTGGTCTACACTTTGCATCTTCTAGTAAATAAGTTGTAGGATTAGTATGTTGAACTTTTGTTAACTTAAATATTTCCGTAGACCAATTAGGAGTATACCCTTTCTCAAAACAACCTTTGTATTTGCTGATTCTGACAAAATCTCCGACTCGAAATCTCCTGCATTTTGTTATTTTCTTAGCTTTCAAGTAAACGTATCTCCGTAATACTTCTGCCTTATTTTTATAGTTAATTGTAGCCGGCGCCCTTCCTACAGTTCTATGAACGGTATTATTATATTCGTTAATTTTAGAATGTAGTGTTCCATCTATCCATTTATAATTTCCTTTTAAGCTAAACTCTTTGAAAAGTTTATTTTTTAGTGTTCTTATAAACCTTTCCACAATGGAAGCTTTTTTGGTAGAATATGTGGAATAATGATTAATATGATGTTGCTTGATAATCTTTAAAAATGTTTTATTATAAAATTACTTACCCATATCTGTTTGTAAATTTTTTGGGACTCGCCCTTTCTTTAATAAAAGTCTAAATTGTTTAGACACGATTTCTTGAGTTTTTTGCTTAAGAGGAAATGCCCAAGCAAACTTAGAAAAACAGTCAATAATTACTAATATGTATTTAAAGCTAGAATTGACATCTGATAATGCCTGCATATCAATCAAATCTGCTTGCCAAAGGTCATCTATATCTTTTAAAATAACGCTTCTCCGAGGGAAGTTCACTCTTACGTTTTTGTGTATTTCGTCAACGACGTCGGCTTTGCTCATAGTGTTTATTTAAAATTCCTTGAAGTTCCTTTAAAGCGATATTCTTTTCAATATCTTTCATGCGTTCCATTAAACTTTTTGCTAACTTTTCAGAATGCTGTATTTGACGTGCTTTTAAAGCAAGGTCTTTTTCAATGCATTTTAATCGGTCTCTTAAATCTGCAATCAGCTTTGAATTTTCTTCAATATACTTTTCATTGCTAACATTTGATTCTTTTGCTTCATTAACAGTCGTTATTTTTATCGTTTCTATTTTACAACAATCAACTGTGATATTTTCTTTTTTTTCAACAATCATATCCGGCGTTCATCCGATTACTGCTAGAATGATTCAATTAAGGAGGCTTTTATTTTTTTATTATACTTGGCCGGCTTCCCTCAATTCTTCAATAATTGAAAGAATTTCATTATCGTGATTGCTATTACCAGCACTTTTGGAAGCAATTAATAGTTTAAGTCTTTCAATAAGTTCATTCGGATCATCCCAATACACGTAATCGGTATTACTTTTATATGTTTTTAAATTAGGTAACCTACAACCATTTTTTAAACTTGGTAACTGTTCAGAGAAATCCTGAATAGCACTATCAGCCCGATTTTTGTATGTTTTTAAATGATGTAAACTACTGCCAACTTTTAATTCAGGAATCTGTTCAGGAATATCCTGACTAGCGTCATCAGGTTGTGAAAACAAAGGCTTAATAATCTGACGATATTTAAAACCTTTATCACCTTTGAGTTGCCCGTTAGGATTGAAGTCTCGTTTATGCGCATTTGTGTTAATAAGCATTTCCTTATATACAGTTTTATCATGATCTGATACTAACTCCAGATTAGGTTTATTACGCATTATAAGCTCCTTTAAACCATCAGTAAGTTCATAATTGTTGTTATTAACGGACACCATATATTTTTTTTCTTTGTTACCATCATTGGTTAAAGATAAACTAACAGCGACATTTCCCATCATAAGTTTATTATTTTCGCTACGAATGCCGAATGGTACATTTATTTTTTCGTAAATATTAAGAACATCTTCTTTTTTAAGGGACAGTAATGTATCATTATCATTTGTTTGTAAATTCAGGTCTTTTTCTTCGGCTATATCATAATATTCTGAATGTTTACTTGTGTCAGCTCTGATTATATCTCTAAACTTCTGATAATCGATGGAAGAATCTAAATCCATGCCAGTATCATTGATCTTAGTGTTTGTCGATACGTTAAAATCAGAAATTTGTGTACCTTTCACTTTAATCAGTGTTTCAAGAGGATCAGTAATAGGCTTAAACACTTTTTTAAATTTAAGATCAGTTGCATGTTCTTCATTCTGAATTTTTTTTATTTTCTTTTTTATGCTACTGATAGCTTTAACAAGTTGCTTTTTTATGTTAGTATTCATTGCGTCGTCTGTTTTACACTAATAACAAGCTTCAAGTGAGATATTACTAGCTTTATATGTAATATATAAGCTACTTAAAAATAAATAAACGTGTCAAATCCTTTTCTATACCTTCCATTATTAACTGCGCAGTCTTTATTTATAACTAAAAAGCTGTATTGGTTTTGCCACACGGTGAAACAAATCTTTCTAAATGTTAACCAATCGGCGTCTGTATTTACATGCTCATTGTATATATGTTTTAAATTTATATCATCTTGCTTGAATATAATTAAAAGATTAGCGTTATCTCTTATTAATTGTTTTGGTATCTTTGAGTAGGTTTGCGATAGATAAAAACAGTCTATTTGCTTATGTCTCCCCATGGCAAAGTAATTTCGAATGTTCATTTGGTTTTCACATGCTACGTCATCGAAAATTATAACTGAATTAGTTAAAGCTTCATTGGGATGTACTACTTCTTTATTATCGCTAAACAAAAATAATTCTGCGCCCGGAATGTTCTGCATGATTCGTTTTAAAAAAAGATACTTTGGCTGAAAAGCCGTCTTTGAGTACAAATAAATGTGCATAAATCTTAATCCATTTTCGTGTAATAACAAGTTCAGCATAACGTTAGTTTTACCGCAGTTGGAAGGGCCGCATATTATGCAGCGGATTGTATTAGGCAGCAGAGTGCTGTGTTTTACTTTATGCAACGATTTTTCTACATTTATAGCGTTCACCTCTAATGTTTGAGTTTGCTTAACGAACTTCATGGTGAAGTGTGAAGTTTACTAATTATCGCTAGTCTTTATATAGGGTAGTCACATAATTACAATGCAGTGGATTGTATTTGGTAACAACGAGTTATGCATCACAATTTCCAATTATTTTTTAACTTTAATATTATTGATTTCTAAGGTTTACGTTTGCTTCAGGAACTTCATTTTGAAAATGCAAAAGAGCTGAAAACTTTCGTCTTTATATACACATCAGTCAGTAGGGATTTCGCAGATTGAGAAAAACAAAAGATACAACTTAAAAGAATATTTATTCAACTTAGCTCGGTACAGTACATAATTGTATATAATACTGTAATTCTTAAATGAACATAAGCATACATATAACATAATAAGGTAATCTTAGGTTAACTGATCCTTATAGAGATAAGTTCAACTACGTACATTCGTTGTCTGTCGTAATTGCATTTTTAAGCCACTTTGCATACAATCGAGTGTAACACTTGCATAATATCTTAAACCAAATAATATACCCTTAAATTAGTGCACCATCACTTAAAATTACATAATGTTATGATCACCATCGCGTAAATATAGGTACATAATGTTATGCAAATAAAATTATTTCATTTTACCTACTAAGTGATAAACAAATGTCAAAAATACGTTAATATGAATAAGATTTGAACTTCTTACACATTATTACTAAGTGCTATTGAGCACGAATTAAAAGATAGTTTTGTAATGCCCCCAAGGCAATGTATTGATTTTATTTTTTAGTATCTGCCTCTTATCATCAGTACTATTTAAAACCATTTTACTAAGCTCTTGAGAATAAAGTACGTGTTTAATAGATTTTATTAGATTCATTTTACATTTTAAAGTTTTGTGATTAAATAATGAGTCTTTGTATTGTGATAAAGTTAGATTTTTAGTAATACATTTCGAAATACCTTTAGCTTTATTGATTTGTGTTTTAACACTACGCATAGAATAAAGTTTTGCTCTTAGACCAGCAAATTCGCTAATGACATCACCTCCTAATTCATCTTTAAATAAACCAGGAATTTTTGCATTTGCTCGTTCTATGTTATAAGGGTTATTTAAATTGAAATTACTGGTATCAAATTCTGACAGATTATTTTTAATGTCGCGATAAATGTCCTCTGTATATATCAAGTAAAGAAGGCTATCAGTGTCTGTGTAACAAAGTTTTGCATCCTCATTATATCTTCTTCGAATGAAATCGTAATGAAACTTGTATATGTGTTGCTTCGCGTATTCTAAAACAGAAAATCCTATATAAATCGGCTTGTCTAGCACAATTTTCTCTGGAGCTAATTGAACAGCTAAAAAGTTCTCAGAAAACACTGAAATATTTTTTAAATTAGGACGAGCAATAAGTGTTTCGGCACCAATTCGTTTGTTTGTAGCGTTATCTTTATCATCCCAAATTGTGATCAATTTAACGTCTACCTGCTTGCGCCTGTTTTCAATTGTCTTACCAAAAATTGCATTATTCATGAGCTTAAAGAAGTCTTTTTCAAAAACAGATTTAGAGGTTTGGCGAAGATCTGTATTCAAATCAATATATTTTTGTAGAAAATTTGTCTGTTTAAAACTAAGTATACGGTGTGTGTTTTTTTAAAATTAAACCATTTTTTAACATTTCTTTCAAATGCACAAAATGAACTACATAGTTATATTTATCGTATAAATTTGCTATCAATTTCCCAGTTTTTCCTGCGGGAGGAACAAATTTCTCCGGTGCAAAAGGCAAATCACTGTGTAAATCATGCAAGTTTTCAGGATATTCTAGATCTACTTCCAAAATATAGCCTGTCTCTCCATTTTCAGGTACAGTCAAAACATTAAACTTTTCAATATCATATTTATTTAAGAATCTAAATTCTGAAAAAGGCAAACATTTAGTCATCGCATGTCCGTACAAATTATTACAATCTAAATATATCAAATAAGATGAAGGCTCAAAGTCGTCAAATTCTGGCAAATATTTATTATTGGCTTTAGCGTGTCGTAACGAGCATTGAACCAATCCTCCACGTATTCCTCTTTCTATCATTTGATATATTTCCAAATCGTCAATCAAGTCGAGTTTAATGCCCGTCGAGAGGAGCATTGCATCCCAACTCAAGCTCGCTGATGTTATATAATATGCCGGATCTAACTTGTAATATTTTAAACTCAAGCTTCTAAAATTTTCGAATACATCGCTTAGCAATAAAACATCGCATTTAAGGTATAGATCGGTATATTCGCCCAGAGTGTTAATATTAAAAGCATACCAAACCGAGTGGGCATGTTGAAATTCTACATCGGTTATGTCTTCCATTTTCAAATTATTAAAAAAATGTTTTTTTGAAGGAAGTGAAGTCTCGTCATATTTCTCCCACGACTCCATATAGTCATAAGGATAAATACCTTTACTTTTTAATAAATGCATATTTCGGCCTTCAAATTGTGTAGAAAGATTGATAAAATCATTATCAGATAAATTTTTACTCAACACGTCTAGACTTGAACTCAAAAACTGAAATGAATCAACAAATTTAATTTGTAATGGTTTATCGAAGCCTTCTACTTCTATACATTTGGTGATAGTGAGGTATTTTTCTTTAGTTTTTGGTATTATATTAATCGAGCCGTCGCATTTTGATAATTCTTTAATAAATAAATGCGAGTCGTAGTTAGTTAAATTATGAAATACTACTGGTATGAATGGACACACTTTGCACTTTAAATTACAATGTGAATGAGCAGGCCCTCTATACTGAGAGGTGACATGGTCGTGGTCGCGTACCTTGTCACCGAATAAGAAATGGCCGCAAATGTGACACGTCGTAGCTTTCTCGTAACTATTTGCTTGTTCTTTTGTTAAAGGCACCATGGGGTTATGAGCTCTTAAAATCTTATAAAGGCGAGTTGTATCTTCAATCAATCTTTCAATAAACACTTCTACGCAATCCGAGCCCCTGTAAGTAACGAGCTTGTTCAAGCTCGGGTCATGTGAACAACAAATATAATACGCAAAACATGAAGGTTGGTGAACTTTTAATTTTCGCGTATTTGTAGTAGTATTTTCATCACAATTAATTAACAGGCTTTCAAAATCAGCATATATAACAAAATTAATCTTTTGTTGTCTATCGAAATTTTTAAATCCGATTACACTATTTTTCCTTTCAGGTAAGACTGTCAAAACTTGTGAGCAATCATGCGCCTCATATTTCGATTGTGAACAGAAAAAACGCAGGCATTGCTCGCACATATATATTTTTCCCTTAGATTTAGTAATCTGACGGCGTACTAATCGGATAAGATCTTTAATAAGACAGTAATGACCTTTAATTCCATCTTCAAAATATAATAAGTTTACGTGTTTATTCTTTCGATCTTTAGAAAAATATAGTGGTCCAGTTACTGAACAATCTTTTCTGTTTAATCCATATATGTTAATACTGATATCGTTATTAGCTTCAAATAATTTTATGTCTTTACAAGATGGGGGGAAAGTCATACCGTTTATTTTAAGAACTTCTGAATAGTGAGGATAGGAACTTGTTTTGCATACATTACGCTTGGCGGGAAACAATGCAGCTACAATACTCCACAAAAAACAGTGCTCATCTTTATTCTGGACATTCAAACAACTTTTACTATTTTTGACAATTTGCGGCAAATCTATGAAAGTGCCGCCTCTCATTGGACAATATTTATTTATATTTAATTCTAAATGACTTATTGAAAGTAGCGACCAACCCGATTCACAGTGTTCAAATTCAGAAAATTTTTGCTTAAATGTTTCTAAAGCATTAAAATACAAATCATCTATGTCAGTGCTATTAAAAACACAATCAAACTTTGTATTAAACGATTTTAACTGAGGAGTATCAGACTGCGGTAACACAAAATAAGCAAACAGTTCAAAATTCAACTTAAAGCATGTATGTTTTAGTAATGATAAACTTATAACTTTTAAAACATCGTCTTTGTGGCGGCACAGGAACGCCTCGGGTGTGAGGTGCTCGACTTCCTGTGCAGGGTTTATGCGATAAGTCACAATTCTGTTTTTAAATGCAGTTGCGATAATGTCAATATTCTTGAATTCAGTCTTTAACAAACAATTTTTTTTATGAATATTCGTTCTCAAATGATATGGATACTTCTTTTGCGGAATTTCGACATTACAAGGTTCACACTTGGCCATCTTTGGCTCACGGGATATAACTGTAAAAAAAGAAGAAAGTTAGTGAAGTAATGAGTATTTATTAATCCATAATATTACGAAGTTCGGTTACATAGAGACGCTAATAGTTTTAAGTATTTTTTTATTATTACATAGTATACACAAATAATATTAATAATGCAATATCGTAATACACGTTCAGGAAATCGTAATTTTTTTTCAAAACATCAAATAATATCATCAAGATTAATAATACGAGCTATTAAATGACGCTGTGCAATCTTTGAACTCTTTACGCGTAGCGCTTATAAAGTCCGCGAGATGTGTCCAAGCCTCAGTATTAATGTTGGTCCTATTTTTAATCGTGACGATACTGTGGCGCCATCTGTTCATCGGCTGCACTTTCTCAATTTCATCACATGAATATACTTTTAATTCGACGTAATGAGAACCTGTTTTATCGTCATCTGTTTGGCGAGAAGTGCCATTTGCCAGCCTTCGAGTAATATATGAATAAATGGGCGTACCCTTCTTAACTCCCGAACCCTCTAAAATGTCTTCTTCGCTGTCGCTACCAAACAGCTCCTTCATGTTCGGCTTCATCGCAGGGCTGATCGGGTTGATAGTTGTTTTTCTTTTCTTGGGGGCGGGAACCGAAGAGGGTTCGTCGCGGCGTTTCTTGGTCACCGCGGACGTTGAGGGCTCGACGCGCTCTTCACTCGTGCACCTCGAACGTTTCTTGTGCTTCACGGTCTTGGGCGACTGCACCGCCTCGCACTCGTCGTCGGAGAGGAAAAGATCCCGTGCAGCAGACCTAATCAAATAAAATCTATTAGACAATGGATAAAAACCCGGCGCAGCACCAAACCAACCTCGTATAAAATACAACATACAGATAACTATGTAAGAATACTATGCGAATAGGTAATGATAAAAATAATTTATTTAATTATTTATGATTTCGGACACGGATTCGAACCCCCGACTCATTGACATAGCAAATAAAATTATGTTGCGCTCTTTCGTAATGAAAATTAAGGCTAATATTCCAGTGCTCGACAGTGTCTTAATAGTCGTCACCGTCAATTTTAGGTCATTGCAATAGAGGCGATAAATAGGGTCTCAATTATTAAAATAACGGCGACTAACATGAAATTGTGACACAGGATAAAAGATGAATTATTGAATCTATTAACTCAGTATGTATGAATAATTTGAATAAATAAAGCTATAACAGTAACAGTTCAATAAAGTTATTTCAATTCACTTACATCGTTCTTCGTTGTGTTTTGCAGGCAGCTGATTCTGTTGTACCAGTGGTGTTGTCCCGTGGGATGGTGATCTGAACAATGATCTTGGATAGTCAAACCGCTTTTTATAGGCCTTCGCGTTACTATCACGCGTCATTCTTTGCCTAATTTGTAAAAATGCACTGTCAAGACACATCCAAAACAGAAACCTCGCACTATGCAAAATCGCGGAAGGATACAGGGTGGAACAGATCGAGGGACTTTTAAGCCAGGGAATTGTCCAGACTGGATACTTTATTTTTCATCAACGAACTATGTAAATGTTTTAATCCGTTTATGAGATATTATAAAACATTAGTGTAAAGATCTGATACGTATCAACCCTAGCAACTTATGAACACAGATGTCAAGTTTAAAAATGTTGTCGCTGATATTATTTTTTTTACTTTATATCCAGTTTTACAATAATTATAATAGGTTGAATGTAAATCTAAGATGGCACTATTGCGTCAGCCCAGTCTTTAGAAATATTCCGCCCTGTATATGATGAATTGATGATAGCATCATTGGTGACTTAAGTGGAAACGTAGTAAGCGTCAAGTGAATTCACTGGCGTTTATTACTTTTAGGTTTTTGCCGTCGATTATCTACTCATTCTAGAGCCTCGTAATTTGTGTATGTATATTCGACGACGCGTTTGGCTCGGTTTGTAAACACCTGCCTACTGAGCCGGCGGTCCCGGGTTCGAATCCCGGCCGGGGCAAATATTTGTGTGATGAACTCGAATATTTGTGCTTGGGTCATGGTTGTTCTATGTATTTAAGTATATATTTATCTATATAAGTATATAGGTATATCGTCGTCTAGTACCCATAACACAAGCCTTCTTGAGCTTAATTTGGGACTAGATCGATTTGTGTGAGGTTGTCCGATATTTATTTATATTCGCGCATAGTCTGGGGATGTCACTAGTATTATTGAATATGGATATGAGCCAGACGGATCCTCTTACTCTGGCGTCAACCGCTCCATATTAATACTTTCCTTAACAGGTTTATGCTACGTATGGAAAAAGTCAGTAAAAAATATACGGATTTTCAACTTTAATGACACTCTTCTCATAGAATATAAACGATAGAACCAGGAACTAAAAATCATTGTAAAAAGTGCACATTTACTTGCAACACTTCGGAACTATGTCGGTAAGTTACCAACTTTTAATACTATGATTAATATTATCTATATCTTTATTTCATCATCATCATCATCATCATCAGCCTTATACGTCCCGCTGCACTGCACTGCTACAGGTTGCCTTCTCTCATGGATGAGAGGTAATGGGCTCTAGTCTTAGTGCAGTGCGGATTGGAGACTTCACATACGCCCTTGAATTTCTTGACAGTTTTATACAGGTTAGCTCACGATGTTTTCCTTCACCGAAATCTATATATTCGATATTTTTATTTGCGATGACAAACTATTGAAAATCAATAAATGTAATCAAAAACCTTTAATTGTTTTCAGGACTCTGAAGGTCAACTATTCAACTTCGTACCCTACGCTACACCGCAAAGAAAATCTCCAAATGAAACACGGCTCGGATTGGGGCGCAAAAGAAAAGCTGAAAACACTGCAGCTTACACATTTATCAAGAAACGACTTCGTAGTGGCGCCACCAAGATCATAAAAATAGAAATTTTTGACAGTGAAAAAATTGATAACAGTGAGCAAATGTGCAAGTGTAATGCCGAATTATGTGTGCAATATGCAGTCAAAAACGTTTTATTAGACGACATTTACAACTCGACAAAAGATCTTATCGATAAAATAGTGTCGCCTCTATCGTCAGATTCATGTAACGGTTATACAATCTTGTAAGATAGGCACATAATATTTCAAAATTAAAATAATATATACATTTGAATAATAGTTTTTATTACCTAGCGACCTTTCCCCAACTACACAATTAAGTTCTTTATACTCGTACGATATGACAGATACCTCTTATAATTTCCGCTAGTACCTATTTTATCGTATTTTTATTTAACTCACAATGATTCATAAAATTAATGTAACTCATTTGTTTGACGTACTCAGGTATAACACGGATAAGGAAAGATATGTAACACATTACTAAAAGCATAACAATTTGCTTACATATCGACGCATTTAGACTCAAAGAGCGTAAACGATGCACGAATCAATGACGGATATGTCCTTTGAATCTAAAGGTATCGATATTGCGGCTACCTTAAAATATGTCTGTTCGAGCCACCCACGCATTTGCCGCCGTCTCAGCGTACCTAGCATAGCAGGATCATATTCATTAATGTAGGTACCTAATATATTTAAATTATCGATACATGGAACGAGTTATTGAATAGATGAGTGAATACTTTAAGTTACAATGGGTATTTATCAGTTCTTGAATAGACGTCTAATGGTTTTGGAATAATAGGATGCAACTTGGAAAAGGTACATTTGAGATTATTAATTTCAATAGCTGATGTAACTAATTATTGAATAAATATGCGAATACTTTGGAATAAAGGCAAGACCACTTATTAAATAGAAGATGCTAATTAGGTACTTCTTGAATAGAGGGTATAAGGGTACCCTATCTGAAGATATAACGAGTTATTGAATAAATATGCGAATACTTTTTGAATAGATGCGAATTACTTCTTGAATAGAGGGTATTAGGGTATCTGGATAGCTCTTTGTATCCAGATACCCTAATATCCTACTACTATCAGTATCTATCATATCAGTATCTATCAGTATCTATCAGTATCTATCTATCAGTATCTATCAGTATCTATCAGTATCTATCAGTATCTATCAGTATCTATCAGTATCTATCAGTATCTATCAGTATCTATCAGTATCTATCAGTATCTATCAGTATCTATCAGTATCTATCATATCAGTATCTATCATATCATTATCTATCAGTATCTATCAGTATCTATCAGTATCTATCAGTATCTATCAGTATCTATCAGTATCTATCAGTATCTATCAGTATCTATCAGTATCTATCAGTATCTATCAGAATCTATCAGTATCTTTCAGTATCTATCAGTATCTATCAGTATCTATCTATCAGTATCTATCAGTATCTATTAGTATCTATCAGTATCTATCAGTATCTATCATATCAGTATCTATCATATCAGTATCTATCAGTATCTATCAGTATCTTTCAGTATCTATCAGTATCTATTTATCGGTATCTATCAGTATCTATCAGTGTTTATCAGTTTCTATCATATCAGTATCTATCATATCAGTATCTACTATCAGTATCTTTCAGTATCTATCAGTTTTTATCAGTATCTATCTATCAGTATCTATCAGTATCTATCATATCAGTATCTATCATATCAGTATCTATCAGTATCTATCAGTATCTATCAGTATCTATCAGTATCTATCAGTATCTATCAGTATCTATCAGTATCTATCAGTATCTATCAGTATCTATCAGTATCTATCAGTATCTATCAGTATCTATCTATCAGTATCTATCAGTATCTATCAGTATCTATCAGTATCTATCCATCAGTATCTATCAGTTTCTATCAGTATCTACCATATCAGTATCTATCATATCAGTATCTATCAGTATCTTTCAGTATCTATCAGTATCTATCAGTATCTATCATATCAGTATCTATCATATCAGTATCTATCAGTATCTTTCAGTATCTATCAGTATCTATCAGTATCTATCTATCAGTATCTATCAGTATCTATCAGTATCTATCATATCAGTATCTATCAGTATCTATCAGTATCTAACAGTATCTATCATATCAGTATCTATCATATCAGTATCTATCAGTATCTATCAGTATCTATCAGTATCTATCAGTATCTATCAGTATCTATCAGTATCTATCATATCAGTATCTATCATATCAGTATCTATCAGTATCTATCTATCAGTTTCTATCAGTATATATTAGTATCTATCAGTATCTATCTATCAGTTTCTATCAGTATATATTAGTATCTATCAGTATCTATCATATCAGTATTTATCATATCAGTATCTATCAGTATCTATCAGTATCTATCAGTATCTATCTATCAGTATCTATCAGTATCTATCAGTATCTATCAGTATCTATCAGTATCTATCAGTATCTATCTATCAGAATCAATCAGTATCTATCAGTATCTATCAGTATCTATCAGTATCTATCAGTATCTATCAGTATCTATCAGTATCTATCAGTATCTATCTATCAGAATCAATCAGTATCTATCAGTATCTATCAGTATCTATCAGTATCTATCAGTATCTATCAGTATCTATCAGTATCTAACATATCAGTATCTATCATATCAGTATCTATCAGTATCTATCAGTATCTATCAGTATCTATCAGTATCTATCAGTATCTATCAGAATCTATCAGTATCTTTCAGTATCTATCAGTATCTATCAGTATCTATCTATCAGTATCTATCAGTATCTATTAGTATCTATCAGTATCTATCAGTATCTATCATATCAGTATCTATCATATCAGTATCTATCAGTATCTATCAGTATCTATCAGTATCTATCAGTATCTATTTATCGGTATCTATCAGTATCTATCAGTGTTTATCAGTTTCTATCATATCAGTATCTATCATATCAGTATCTACTATCAGTATCTTTCAGTATCTATTAGTTTTTATCAGTATCTATCTATCAGTATCTATCAGTATCTATCTATCAGTATCTATCAGTATCTATCAGTATCTATCAGTATCTATCAGTATCTATCAGTTTCTATCTATCAGTATCTATCAGTATCTATTAGTATCTATCAGTATCTATCAGTATCTATCATATCAGTATCTATCAGTATCTATCAGTATCTTTCAGTATCTATCAGTATCTATTTATCGGAATCTATCAGTATCTATCAGTGTTTATCAGTTTCTATCATATCAGTATCTATCATATCAGTATCTACTATCAGTATCTTTCAGTATCTATCAGTTTTTATCAGTATCTATCTATCAGTATCTATCAGTATCTATCATATCAGTATCTATCATATCAGTATCTATCAGTATCTATCAGTATCTATCAGTATCTATCAGTATCTATCAGTATCTATCAGTATCTATCAGTATCTATCTATCAGTATCTATCAGTATCTATCAGTATCTATCAGTATCTATCTATCAGTATCTATCAGTATCTATCAGTATCTATCAGTATCTATCAGTATCTATCAGTATCTATCCATCAGTATCTATCAGTTTCTATCAGTATCTATCATATCAGTATCTATCATATCAGTATCTATCAGTATCTTTCAGTATCTATCAGTATCTATCAGTATCTATCAGTATCTATCATATCAGTATCTATCATATCAGTATCTATCAGTATCTTTCAGTATCTATCAGTATCTATCAGTATCTATCTATCAGTATCTATCAGTATCTAACATATCAGTATCTATCATATCAGTATCTATCAGTATCTATCAGTATCTATCAGTATCTATCATATCAGTATCTATCATATCAGTATCTATCAGTATCTATCAGTATCTATCAGTATCTATCAGTATCTATCAGTATCTATCATATCAGTATCTATCATATCAGTTTCTATCAGTATCGTTCTATCAGTATATATTAGTATTTATCAGTATCTATCTATCAGTTTCTATCAGTATATATTAGTATCTATCAGTATCTATCATATCAGTATTTATCATATCAGTATCTATCAGTATCTATCAGTATCTATCAGTATCTATCTATCAGTATCTATCAGTATCTATCAGTATCTATCAGTATCTATCTATCAGAATCAATCAGTATCTATCAGTATCTATCAGTATCTATCAGTATCTATCAGTATCTATCAGTATCTATCAGTATCTATCAGTATCTAACATATCAGTATCTATCATATCAGTATCTATCAGTATCTATCAGTATCTATCAGTATCTATCAGTATCTATCAGTATCTATCAGTATCTATCAGTATCTATCAGTATCTATCAGTATCTATCAGTATCTATCAGTATCTATCAGAATCTATCAGAATCTATCAGTATCTTTCAGTATCTATCAGTATCTATCAGTATCTATCTATCAGTATCTATCAGTATCTATTAGTATCTATCAGTATCTATCAGTATCTATCATATCAGTATCTATCATATCAGTATCTATCAGTATCTATCAGTATCTATCAGTATCTATTTATCGGTATCTATCAGTATCTATCAGTGTTTATCAGTTTCTATCATATCAGTATCTATCATATCAGTATCTACTATCAGTATCTTTCAGTATCTATCAGTTTTTATCAGTATCTATCTATCAGTATCTATCAGTATCTATCATATCAGTATCTATCATATCAGTATCTATCAGTATCTATCAGTATCTATCAGTATCTATCAGTATCTATCAGTATCTATCAGTATCTATCAGTATCTATCAGTATCTATCAGTATCTATCAGTATCTATCTATCAGTATCTATCAGTATCTATCAGTATCTATCAGTATCTATCAGTATCTATCAGTATCTATCAGTATCTATCAGTATCTATCAGTATCTATCAGTATCTATCAGTATCTATCAGTATCTATCAGTATCTATCCATCAGTATCTATCAGTTTCTATCAGTATCTATCATATCAGTATCTATCATATCAGTATCTATCAGTATCTTTCAGTATCTATCAGTATCTATCAGTATCTATCATATCAGTATCTATCAGTATCTTTCAGTATCTATCAGTATCTATCAGTATCTATCTATCAGTATCTATCAGTATCTATCAGTATCTATCATATCAGTATCTATCAGTATCTATCAGTATCTAACATTATCTATCATATCAGTATCTATCATATCAGTATCTATCAGTATCTATCAGTATCTATCAGTATCTATCATATCAGTATCTATCATATCAGTATCTATCAGTATCTATCTATCAGTTTCTATCAGTATATATTAATATCTATCAGTATCTATCAGTATCTATCAGTATCTATCAGTATCTATCAGTATCTAACATATCAGTATCTTTCATATCAGTATCTTTCAGTATCTATCAGTATCTATCAGTCTCTATCTATCATTATCTATCAGTATCTATCATATCAGTATCTATCATATCAGTATCTATCAGTATCTGTCAGTATCTATCTATCAGTATCTATCAGTATCTATCAGTATCTATCAGTATCTATCATATCAGTATCTATCATATCAGTATCTATCAGTATCTATCTATCAGTTTCTATCAGTATATATTAGTATCTATCAGTATCTATCAGTATCTATCATATCAGTCTCTATCAGTATCTTTCAGTATCTATCAGTATCTATCAGTATCTATCAGTATCTATCTATCAGTATCTATCAGAATCTATCATATCAGTATCTATCATATCAGTATCTATCAGTATCTATCAGTATCTTTCAGTATCTATCAGTATCTATCTATCAGTATCTATCAGTATCTATCAGTATCTATCAGTATCTATCAGTATCTATCAAATCAGTATCTATCATATCAGTATCTATCATATCAGTATCTATCAGTATCTATCAGTATCTATCCATCAGTATCTATCAGTTTCTATCAGTATCTATCATATCAGTATCTATCAGTATCTTTCAGTATCTATCAGTATCTTTCAGTATCTATCATATCAGTATCTATCATATCAGTATCTATCAGTATCTTTCAGTATCTATCAGTATCTATCAGTATCTATCTATCAGTATCTATCAGTATCTATCATATCAGTATCTATCATATCAGTATCTATCAGTATCTATCAGTATCTATCATATCAGTATCTATCATATCAGTATCTATCAGTATCTATCAGTATCTATCAGTATCTATCAGTATCTATCAAATCAGTATCTATCATATCAGTATCTATCAGTATCTATCAGTATCTATCATATCAGTATCTATCAGTATCTTTCAGTATCTATCAGTATATATCAGTATCTATCAGTATCTATCTATCAGTATCTATCATATCAGTATCTATCAGTATCTATCAGTATCTATCTATCAGTATCTATCAGTATCTATCAGTATCTATCAGTATCTATCAGTATCTATCAGTATCTATCAGTATCTATCAGTATCTATCATATCAGTTTCTATCATATCAGTATCTATCAGTATCTATCAGTGTCTATCAGTATCTATCAGTATCTATCTATCAGTTTCTATCAGTATATATTAGTATCTATCAGTATTTATCATATCAGTATTTATCATATCAGTATCTATCAGTATCTATCAGTATCTATCTATCAGTATCTATCAGTATCTATCAGTATCTATCAGTATCTATCAGTATCTATCAGTATCTATCAGTATCTATCAGTATCTATCAGTATCTATCATATCAGTATCTATCAGTATCTATCAGTATCTATCTATCAGTATCTATCAGTATCTATCAGTATCTATCAGTATCTATCAATATCTATCATATCAGTTTCTATCATATCAGTATCTATCAGTATCTATCAGTATCTATCAGTATCTATCAGTATCTATCTATCAGTTTCTATCAGTATATATTAGTATCTATCAGTATTTATCATATCAGTATTTATCATATCAGTATCTATCAGTATCTATCAGTATCTATCTATCAGTATCTATCAGTATCTATCAGTATCTATCAGTATCTATCAGTATCTATCAGTATCTATCAGTACCTATCAGTATCTATCAGTATCTATCATATCAGTATCTATCATATCAGTATCTATCTTTATCTATCAGTATCTATCAGTATCTATCTATCAGAATCAATCAGTATCTATCAGTATCTATCAGTATCTATCAGTATCTATCAGTATCTAACATATCAGTATCTATCATATCAGTATCTATCAGTATCTATCAGTATCTATCTATCAGTATGTATCTATCAGTATCTATCAGTATCTATCAGTATCTATCAGTATCTATCAGTATCTATCAGTATCTATCATATCAGTTTCTATCATATCAGTATCTATCAGTATCTATCAGTATCTATCAGTATCTATCTATCAGTTTCTATCAGTATATATTAGTATCTATCAGTATCTTTTATATCAGTATTTATCATATCAGTATCTATCAGTATCTATCAGTATCTATCTATCAGTATCTATCAGTATCTATCAGTATCTATCAGTATCTATCAGTATCAATCAGTATCTATCAGTATCTATCAGTATCTATCAGTATCTATCAGTATCTATCATATCAGTATCTATCATATCAGTATCTATCAGTATCTATCAGTATCTATCAGTATCTATCAGTATCTATCTATCAGAATCAATCAGTATCTATCAGTATCTATCAGTATCTATCAGTATCTATCAGTATCTATCAGTATCTATCAGTATCTATCAGTATCTATCACTATCTATTAGTATCTATCAGTATCTATCAGTATCTATCAGTATCTATCAGTATCTATCAGTATCTATCAGTATCTATCAGTATCTATCAGTATCTATCAGTATCTATCAGTATCTATCAGTATCTATCAGTATCTATTAGTATCTATCAGTATCTATCAGTATCTATCAGTATCTATCAGTATCTATCAGTATCTATCAGTATCTATCAGTATCTATCAGTATCTATCTATCAGTATCTATCAGTATCTATCAGTATCTATCAAATCAGTATCTATCATATCAGTATCTATCAGTATCTATCAGTATCTATCCATCAGTATCTATCAGTTTCTATCAGTATCTATCATATCAGTATCTATCAGTATCTTTCAGTATCTATCAGTATCTATCAGTATCTATCAGTATCTTTCAGTATCTATCATATCAGTATCTATCAGTATCTTTCAGTATCTATCAGTATCTATCAGAATCTATCAGTATCTATCAGTATCTATCATATCAGTATCTATCATATCAGTATCTATCAGTATCTATCAGTATCTATCTATCAGTATCTATCAGTATCTATCAGTATCTATCAGTATCTATCAGTATCTATCAAATCAGTATCTATCATATCAGTATCTATCAGTATCTATCAGTATCTATCCATCAGTATCTATCAGTATCTATCAGTATCTATCATATCAGTATCTATCATATCAGTATCTATCATATCAGTATCTATCAGTATCTTTCAGTATCTATCAGTATCTTTCAGTATCTATCATATCAGTATCTATCATATCAGTATCTATCAGTATCTTTCAGTATTTATCAGTATCTATCAGTATCTTTCAGTATCTATCAGTATCTATCAGTATCTATCAGAATCTATCTATCAGTATCTATCAGTATCTTTCATATCAGTATCTATCATATCAGTATCTATCAGTATCTATCGTATCTATCAGTATCTATCTATCAGTATCTATCAGTATCTATCAGTATCTATCAGTATCTATCAGTATCTATCAGTATCTATCAGTATCTATCAGTATCTATCAGTATCTATCAGTATCTATCAGTATCTATCAGTATCTATCATATCAGTATCTATCATATCAGTATCTATCAGTATCTATCAGTATCTATCAGTATCTATCTATCAGTATCTATTATTATCTATCAGTATCTTTCAGTATCTATCATATCAGTATCTATCATATCAGTATCTATCAGTATCTTTCATTATCTATCAGTATCTATCTATCAGTATCTATCAGTATCTATCATATCAGTATCTATCAGTATCTATCAGTATCTAGTATTTATCAGTATCTATCAGTATCTATCAGTATCTATCAGTATCTATCAGTATCTATCAGTATCTATCAGTATCTATCAGTATCTATCAGTATCTATCATATCAGTATCTATCATATCAGTATCTATCAGTATATATTAGTATCTATCAGTATCTATCATATCAGTATCTATCATATCAGTATCTATCAGTATCTATCAGTATCTATCTATCAGTATCTATCAGTATCTATCAGTATCTATCAGTATCTATCAGTATCTATCAGTATCTATCAGTATCTATCATATCAGTATCTATCATATCAGTATCTATCATTTCAGTATATATCAGTATCTATCAGTATCTATCAGTATCATTCAGTATCTATCATATCAGTATCTATCATTTCAGTATATATCAGTATCTATCAGTATCTATCAGTATCAATCAGTATCTATCTATCAGTATCTATCAGTATCTATCAGTATCTATCAGTATCTACCAGTATCTATCAGTATCTATCTATCAGTATCTATCAGTTTCTATCAGTATCTATCATATCAGTATCTATCATATCAGTATCTATCAGTATCTATCAGAATCTATCATTATCTATCAGTATCTATCAGTATCTATCATATCAGTATCTATCATATCAGTATTTATCAGTATCTTTCAGTATCTATCAGTATCTATCAGTATCTATCTATCAGTATCTATCAGTATCTATCATATCAGTATCTATCAGTATGTATCAGTATCTATCTATCAGTATCTATCAGTATCTATCAGTATCTATCAGTATCTATCAGTATCTATCAGTATCTATCAGTATCTATCAGTATCTATCAGTATCTATCATATCAGTATCTATCAGTATCTATCAGTATCTATCTATCAGTTTCTATCAGTATATATTAGTATCTATCAGTATCTATCAGTATCTATCATATTAGTATTTATCATATCATTATCTATCAGTATCTATCAGTATCTATCAGTATCTATCTATCAGTATCTATCAGTATCTATCAGTATCTATCAGTATCTATCATATCAGTATCTATCATATCAGTATCTATCATATCAGTATCTATCATATCAGTATCTATCATATCAGTATCTATCAGTATCTATCTATCAGTATCAATCAGTATCTATCAGTATCTATCAGTATCTATCAGTATCTATCAATATCTATCAGTATCTATCAGTATCTAACATATCAGTATCTATCATATCAGTATCTATCAGTATCTATCAGTATTTATCAGTATCTATCTATCAGTATCTATCAGTATCTATCAGTATCTATCAGTATCTATCAGTATCTATCAGTATCTATCAGTATCTATCATATCAGTATCTATCATATCAGTATTTATCAGTATCTTTCAGTATCTATCTATCAGTATCTATCAGTATCTATCAGTATCTATCAGTATCTATCAGTATCTATCAGTATCTATCAGTATCTATTAGTATCTATCAGTATCTATCAGTATCTATCTATCAGTATCTATCAGTATCTATTAGTATCTATCAGTATCTATCAGTATCTATCATATCAGTATCTATCATATCAGTATCTATCATATCAGTATCTATCAGTATCTATCAGTATCTATCAGTATCTATCAGTATCTTTTTATCGGTATCTATCAGTATCTATCAGTATCTATCAGTATCTATCAGTATCTTTCAGTATCTATCAGTATCTATCTATCAGTATCTATCAGTATCTATCAGTATCTATCAGTATCTATCAGTATCTATCAGTATCTATCATATCAGTATCTATCAGTATCTATCAGTATCTATCATATCAGTATCTATCATATCAGTATCTATCAGTATATATTAGTATCTATCAGTATCTATCAATATCTATCATATCAGTATGTATCATATCAGTATCTATCAGTATCTATCAGTATCTATCAGTATCTATCTATCAGTATCTATCAGTATCTATCAGTATCTATCAGTATCTATCAGTATCTATCAGTATCTATCAGTATCTATCAGTATCTATCATATCAGTATCTATCATATCAGTATCTATCAGTATCTATCAGTATCTATCAGTATCTATCTATCAGTATCTATTATTATCTATCAGTATCTTTCAGTATCTATCATATCAGTATCTATCATATCAGTATCTATCAGTATCTATCAGTATCTATCTATCAGTATCTATCAGTATCTATCAGTATCTATCAGTATCTATCAAATCAGTATCTATCATATCAGTATCTATCAGTATCTATCAGTATCTATCAGTATCTATCAGTATCTATCCATCAGTATCTATCAGTTTCTATCAGTATCTATCATATCAGTATCTATCAGTATCTTTCAGTATCTATCAGTATCTATCAGTATCTATCAGTATCTTTCAGTATCTATCATATCAGTATCTATCAGTATCTTTCAGTATCTATCAGTATCTATCAGAATCTATCAGTATCTATCTATCAGTATCTATCAGTATCTATCATATCAGTATCTATCATATCAGTATCTATCAGTATCTATCAGTATCTATCTATCAGTATCTATCAGTATCTATCAGTATCTATCAGTATCTATCAGTATCTATCAGTATCTATCAAATCAGTATCTATCATATCAGTATCTATCAGTATCTATCAGTATCTATCCATCAGTATCTATCAGTTTCTATCAGTATCTATCATATCAGTATCTATCATATCAGTATCTATCAGTATCTTTCAGTATCTATCAGTATCTTTCAGTATCTATCATATCAGTATCTATCATATCAGTATCTATCAGTATCTTTCAGTATTTATCAGTATCTATCAGTATCTTTCAGTATCTATCAGTATCTATCAGTATCTATCAGAATCTATCTATCAGTATCTATCAGTATCTTTCATATCAGTATCTATCATATCAGTATCTATCAGTATCTATCGTATCTATCAGTATCTATCTATCAGTATCTATCAGTATCTATCAGTATCTATCAGTATCTATCAGTATCTATCAGTATCTATCAGTATCTATCAGTATCTATCAGTATCTATCAGTATCTATCATATCAGTATCTATCATATCAGTATCTATCAGTATCTATCAGTATCTATCAGTATCTATCAGTATCTATCTATCAGTATCTATTATTATCTATCAGTATCTTTCAGTATCTATCATATCAGTATCTATCATATCAGTATCTATCAGTATCTTTCATTATCTATCAGTATCTATCTATCAGTATCTATCAGTATCTATCATATCAGTATCTATCAGTATCTATCAGTATCTAGTATCTATCAGTATCTATCAGTATCTATCAGTATCTATCAGTATCTATCAGTATCTATCAGTATCTATCAGTATCTATCAGTATCTATCAGTATCTATCATATCAGTATCTATCATATCAGTATCTATCAGTATATATTAGTATCTATCAGTATCTATCATATCAGTATCTATCATATCAGTATCTATCAGTATCTATCAGTATCTATCTATCAGTATCTATCAGTATCTATCAGTATCTATCAGTATCTATCAGTATCTATCAGTATCTATCATATCAGTATCTATCATATCAGTATCTATCATTTCAGTATATATCAGTATCTATCAGTATCTATCAGTATCAATCAGTATCTATCATATCAGTATCTATCATATCAGTATCTATCATTTCAGTATATATCAGTATCTATCAGTATCTATCAGTATCAATCAGTATCTATCTATCAGTATCTATCAGTATCTATCAGTATCTATCAGTATCTATCAGTATCTATCAGTATCTATCTATCAGTATCTATCAGTTTCTATCAGTATCTATCATATCAGTATCTATCATATCAGTATCTATCAGTATCTATCAGAATCTATCATTATCTATCAGTATCTATCAGTATCTATCATATCAGTATCTATCATATCAGTATTTATCAGTATCTTTCAGTATCTATCAGTATCTATCAGTATCTATCTATCAGTATCTATCAGTATCTATCATATCAGTATCTATCAGTATGTATCAGTATCTATCTATCAGTATCTATCAGTATCTATCAGTATCTATCAGTATCTATCAGTATCTATCAGTATCTATCAGTATCTATCAGTATCTATCATATCAGTATCTATCAGTATCTATCAGTATCTATCTATCAGTTTCTATCAGTATATATTAGTGTCTATCAGTATCTATCAGTATCTATCATATTAGTATGTATCATATCATTATCTATCAGTATCTATCAGTATCTATCAGTATATATCTATCAGTATCTATCAGTATCTATCAGTATCTATCAGTATCTATCATATCAGTATCTATCATATCAGTATCTATCATATCAGTATCTTTCATATCAGTATCTATCATATCAGTATCTATCAGTATCTATCTATCAGTATCAATCAGTATCTATCAGTATCTATCAGTATCTATCAGTATCTATCAATATCTATCAGTATCTATCAGTATCTAACATATCAGTATCTATCATATCAGTATCTATCAGTATCTATCAGTATTTATCAGTATCTATCTATCAGTATCTATCAGTATCTATCAGTATCTATCAGTATCTATCAGTATCTATCAGTATCTATCATATCAGTATCTATCATATCAGTATTTATCAGTATCTTTCAGTATCTATCTATCAGTATCTATCAGTATCTATCAGTATCTATCAGTATCTATCAGTATCTATCAGTATCTATTAGTATCTATCAGTATCTATCAGTATCTATCTATCAGTATCTATCAGTATCTATTAGTATCTATCAGTATCTATCAGTATCTATCATATCAGTATCTATCATATCAGTATCTATCAGTATCTATCAGTATCTATCAGTATCTATCAGTATCTTTTTATCGGTATCTATCAGTATCTATCAGTATCTATCAGTATCTATCAGTATCTATCAGTATCTTTCAGTATCTATCAGTATCTATCTATCAGTATCTATCAGTATCTATCAGTATCTATCAGTATCTATCAGTATCTATCATATCAGTATCTATCAGTATCTATCAGTATCTATCATATCAGTATCTATCATATCAGTATCTATCAGTATATATTAGTATCTATCAGTATCTATCAATATCTATCATATCAGTATGTATCATATCAGTATCTATCAGTATCTATCAGTATCTATCAGTATCTATCTATCAGTATCTATCAGTATCTATCAGTATCTATCAGTATCTATCAGTATCTATCAGTATCTATCAGTATCTATCAGTATCTATCAGTATCTATCAGTATCTATCAGTATCTATCAGTATCTATCAGTATCTATCAGTATCTATCAGTATCTATCAGTATCTAACATATCAGTATCTATCATATCAGTATCTATCATATCAGTATCTATCAGTATCTATCTATCAGTATCTATCAGTATCTATCAGTATCTATCAGTATCTATCAGTATCAATCATATCAGTATCTATCATATCAGTATCTATCAGTATCTATCAGTATCTATCAGTATCTATCAGTATCTATCAGTATCTATCAGTATCTATCAGTATCTATCAGTATCTATCAGTATCTATCAGAATCTATCAGAATCTATCAGTATCTTTCAGTATCTATCAGTATCTATCAGTATCTATCTATCAGTATCTATCAGTATCTATTAGTATCTATCAGTATCTATCAGTATCTATCATATCAGTATCTATCATATCAGTATCTATCAGTATCTATCAGTATCTATCAGTATCTATTTATCGGTATCTATCAGTATCTATCAGTGTTTATCAGTTTCTATCATATCAGTATCTATCATATCAGTATCTACTATCAGTATCTTTCAGTATCTATCAGTTTTTATCAGTATCTATCTATCAGTATCTATCAGTATCTATCATATCAGTATCTATCATATCAGTATCTATCAGTATCTATCAGTATCTATCAGTATCTATCAGTATCTATCAGTATCTATCAGTATCTATCAGTATCTATCAGTATCTATCAGTATCTATCAGTATCTATCAGTATCTATCTATCAGTATCTATCAGTATCTATCAGTATCTATCAGTATCTATCAGTATCTATCAGTATCTATCAGTATCTATCAGTATCTATCAGTATCTATCAGTATCTATCAGTATCTATCCATCAGTATCTATCAGTTTCTATCAGTATCTATCATATCAGTATCTATCATATCAGTATCTATCAGTATCTTTCAGTATCTATCAGTATCTATCAGTATCTATCATATCAGTATCTATCATATCAGTATCTATCAGTATCTTTCAGTATCTATCAGTATCTATCAGTATCTATCTATCAGTATCTATCAGTATCTATCAGTATCTATCATATCAGTATCTATCAGTATCTATCAGTATCTATCAGTATCTATCATATCAGTATCTATCATATCAGTATCTATCATATCAGTATCTATCAGTATCTATCAGTATCTATCAGTATCTATCATATCAGTATCTATCATATCAGTATCTATCAGTATCTATCTATCAGTTTCTATCAGTATATATTAATATCTATCAGTATCTATCAGTATCTATCAGTATCTATCAGTATCTATCAGTATCTAACATATCAGTATCTTTCATATCAGTATCTTTCAGTATCTATCAGTATCTATCAGTCTCTATCTATCATTATCTATCAGTATCTATCATATCAGTATCTATCATATCAGTATCTATCAGTATCTATCAGTATCTATCTATCAGTATCTATCAGTATCTATCAGTATCTATCAGTATCTATCATATCAGTATCTATCATATCAGTATCTATCAGTATCTATCTATCAGTTTCTATCAGTATATATTAGTATCTATCAGTATCTATCAGTATCTATCATATCAGTCTCTATCAGTATCTTTCAGTATCTATCAGTATCTATCAGTATCTATCAGTATCTATCTATCAGTATCTATCAGTATCTATCATATCAGTATCTATCATATCAGTATCTATCAGTATCTATCAGTATCTTTCAGTATCTATCAGTATCTATCAGTATCTATCAGTATCTATCCATCAGTATCTATCAGTTTCTATCAGTATCTATCATATCAGTATCTATCATATCAGTATCTATCAGTATCTTTCAGTATCTATCAGTATCTATCAGTATCTATCATATCAGTATCTATCATATCAGTATCTATCAGTATCTTTCAGTATCTATCAGTATCTATCAGTATCTATCTATCAGTATCTATCAGTATCTATCAGTATCTATCATATCAGTATCTATCAGTATCTATCAGTATCTAACAGTATCTATCATATCAGTATCTATCATATCAGTATCTATCATATCAGTATATATCAGTATCTATCAGTATCTATCAGTATCTATCAGTATCTATCAGTATCTATCAGTATCTATCAGAATCTATCAGTATCTTTCAGTATCTATCAGTATCTATCAGTATCTATCTATCAGTATCTATCAGTATCTATTAGTATCTATCAGTATCTATCAGTATCTATCATATCAGTATCTATCATATCAGTATCTATCAGTATCTATCAGTATCTTTCAGTATCTATCAGTATCTATTTATCGGTATCTATCAGTATCTATCAGTGTTTATCAGTTTCTATCATATCAGTATCTATCATATCAGTATCTACTATCAGTATCTTTCAGTATCTATCAGTTTTTATCAGTATCTATCTATCAGTATCTATCAGTATCTATCATATCAGTATCTATCATATCAGTATCTATCAGTATCTATCAGTATCTATCAGTATCTATCAGTATCTATCAGTATCTATCAGTATCTATCAGTATCTATCAGTATCTATCAGTATCTATCAGTATCTATCAGTATCTATCAGTATCTATCTATCAGTATCTATCAGTATCTATCAGTATCTATCAGTATCTATCAGTATCTATCCATCAGTATCTATCAGTTTCTATCAGTATCTATCATATCAGTATCTATCATATCAGTATCTATCAGTATCTTTCAGTATCTATCAGTATCTATCAGTATCTATCATATCAGTATCTATCATATCAGTATCTATCAGTATCTTTCAGTATCTATCAGTATCTATCAGTATCTATCTATCAGTATCTATCAGTATCTATCAGTATCTATCATATCAGTATCTATCAGTATCTATCAGTATCTATCAGTATCTATCATATCAGTATCTATCATATCAGTATCTATCAGTATCTATCAGTATCTATCAGTATCTATCAGTATCTATCAGTATCTATCATATCAGTATCTATCATATCAGTATCTATCAGTATCTATCTATCAGTTTCTATCAGTATATATTAGTATCTATCAGTATCTATCTATCAGTTTCTATCAGTATATATTAGTATCTATCAGTATCTATCATATCAGTATCTATCATATCAGTATCTATCAGTATCTATCAGTATCTATCAGTATCTATCTATCAGTATCTATCAGTATCTATCAGTATCTATCAGTATCTATCAGTATCTATCAGTATCTATCTATCAGAATCAATCAGTATCTATCAGTATCTATCAGTATCTATCAGTATCTATCAGTATCTATCAGTATCTATCAGTATCTATCAGTATCTATCTATCAGAATCAATCAGTATCTATCAGTATCTATCAGTATCTATCAGTATCTATCAGTATCTATCAGTATCTAACATATCAGTATCTATCATATCAGTATCTATCAGTATCTATCAGTATCTATCAGTATCTATCAGTATCTATCAGTATCTATCAGAATCTATCAGTATCTTTCAGTATCTATCAGTATCTATCAGTATCTATCTATCAGTATCTATCAGTATCTATTAGTATCTATCAGTATCTATCAGTATCTATCATATCAGTATCTATCATATCAGTATCTATCAGTATCTATCAGTATCTATCAGTATCTATCAGTATCTATTTATCGGTATCTATCAGTATCTATCAGTGTTTATCAGTTTCTATCATATCAGTATCTATCATATCAGTATCTACTATCAGTATCTTTCAGTATCTATTAGTTTTTATCAGTATCTATCTATCAGTATCTATCAGTATCTATCTATCAGTATCTATCAGTATCTATCAGTATCTATCAGTATCTATCAGTATCTATCAGTTTCTATCTATCAGTATCTATCAGTATCTATTAGTATCTATCAGTATCTATCAGTATCTATCATATCAGTATCTATCAGTATCTATCAGTATCTATCAGTATCTATCAGTATCTATTTATCGGAATCTATCAGTATCTATCAGTGTTTATCAGTTTCTATCATATCAGTATCTATCATATCAGTATCTACTATCAGTATCTTTCAGTATCTATCAGTTTTTATCAGTATCTATCTATCAGTATCTATCAGTATCTATCATATCAGTATCTATCATATCAGTATCTATCAGTATCTATCAGTATCTATCAGTATCTATCAGTATCTATCAGTATCTATCAGTATCTATCAGTATCTATCTATCAGTATCTATCAGTATCTATCAGTATCTATCAGTATCTATCTATCAGTATCTATCAGTATCTATCAGTATCTATCAGTATCTATCAGTATCTATCAGTATCTATCCATCAGTATCTATCAGTTTCTATCAGTATCTATCATATCAGTATCTATCATATCAGTATCTATCAGTATCTTTCAGTATCTATCAGTATCTATCAGTATCTATCAGTATCTATCATATCAGTATCTATCATATCAGTATCTATCAGTATCTTTCAGTATCTATCAGTATCTATCAGTATCTATCTATCAGTATCTATCAGTATCTATCAGTATCTATCATATCAGTATCTATCAGTATCTATCAGTATCTATCAGTATCTATCATATCAGTATCTATCATATCAGTATCTATCAGTATCTATCAGTATCTATCAGTATCTATCAGTATCTATCATATCAGTATCTATCATATCAGTATCTATCAGTATCGTTCTATCAGTATATATTAGTATTTATCAGTATCTATCTATCAGTTTCTATCAGTATATATTAGTATCTATCAGTATCTATCATATCAGTATTTATCATATCAGTATCTATCAGTATCTATCAGTATCTATCTATCAGTATCTATCAGTATCTATCAGTATCTATCAGTATCTATCTATCAGAATCAATCAGTATCTATCAGTATCTATCAGTATCTATCAGTATCTATCAGTATCTATCAGTATCTATCAGTATCTAACATATCAGTATCTATCATATCAGTATCTATCAGTATCTATCAGTATCTATCAGTATCTATCAGTATCTATCAGTATCTATCAGTATCTATCAGTATCTATCAGTATCTATCAGTATCTATCAGTATCTATCAGTATCTATCAGTATCTATCAGAATCTATCAGAATCTATCAGTATCTTTCAGTATCTATCAGTATCTATCAGTATCTATCTATCAGTATCTATCAGTATCTATTAGTATCTATCAGTATCTATCAGTATCTATCATATCAGTATCTATCATATCAGTATCTATCAGTATCTATCAGTATCTATCAGTATCTATTTATCGGTATCTATCAGTATCTATCAGTGTTTATCAGTTTCTATCATATCAGTATCTATCATATCAGTATCTACTATCAGTATCTTTCAGTATCTATCAGTTTTTATCAGTATCTATCTATCAGTATCTATCAGTATCTATCATATCAGTATCTATCATATCAGTATCTATCAGTATCTATCAGTATCTATCAGTATCTATCAGTATCTATCAGTATCTATCAGTATCTATCAGTATCTATCAGTATCTATCTATCAGTATCTATCAGTATCTATCAGTATCTATCAGTATCTATCAGTATCTATCAGTATCTATCAGTATCTATCAGTATCTATCAGTATCTATCAGTATCTATCAGTATCTATCAGTATCTATCCATCAGTATCTATCAGTTTCTATCAGTATCTATCATATCAGTATCTATCATATCAGTATCTATCAGTATCTTTCAGTATCTATCAGTATCTATCAGTATCTATCATATCAGTATCTATCATATCAGTATCTATCAGTATCTATCAGTATCTATCAGTATCTATCAGTATCTATCTATCAGTATCTATCAGTATCTATCAGTATCTATCATATCAGTATCTATCAGTATCTATCAGTATCTAACATTATCTATCATATCAGTATCTATCATATCAGTATCTATCAGTATCTATCAGTATCTATCAGTATCTATCATATCAGTATCTATCATATCAGTATCTATCAGTATCTATCTATCAGTTTCTATCAGTATATATTAATATCTATCAGTATCTATCAGTATCTATCAGTATCTATCAGTATCTATCAGTATCTAACATATCAGTATCTTTCATATCAGTATCTTTCAGTATCTATCAGTATCTATCAGTCTCTATCTATCATTATCTATCAGTATCTATCATATCAGTATCTATCATATCAGTATCTATCAGTATCTGTCAGTATCTATCTATCAGTATCTATCAGTATCTATCAGTATCTATCAGTATCTATCATATCAGTATCTATCATATCAGTATCTATCAGTATCTATCTATCAGTTTCTATCAGTATATATTAGTATCTATCAGTATCTATCAGTATCTATCATATCAGTATCTATCAGTATCTTTCAGTATCTATCAGTATCTATCAGTATCTATCAGTATCTATCTATCAGTATCTATCAGAATCTATCATATCAGTATCTATCATATCAGTATCTATCAGTATCTATCAGTATCTATCAGTATCTATCAGTATCTATCTATCAGTATCTATCAGTATCTATCAGTATCTATCAGTATCTATCAGTATCTATCAAATCAGTATCTATCATATCAGTATCTATCATATCAGTATCTATCAGTATCTATCAGTATCTATCCATCAGTATCTATCAGTTTCTATCAGTATCTATCATATCAGTATCTATCAGTATCTTTCAGTATCTATCAGTATCTTTCAGTATCTATCATATCAGTATCTATCATATCAGTATCTATCAGTATCTTTCAGTATCTATCAGTATCTATCAGTATCTATCTATCAGTATCTATCAGTATCTATCATATCAGTATCTATCATATCAGTATCTATCAGTATCTATCAGTATCTATCATATCAGTATCTATCATATCAGTATCTATCAGTATCTATCAGTATCTATCAGTATCTATCAGTATCTATCAAATCAGTATCTATCATATCAGTATCTATCAGTATCTATCATATCAGTATCTATCAGTATCTTTCAGTATCTATCAGTATCTATCAGTATCTATCAGTATCTATCTATCAGTATCTATCATATCAGTATCTATCAGTATCTATCAGTATCTATCTATCAGTATCTATCAGTATCTATCAGTATCTATCAGTATCTATCAGTATCTATCAGTATCTATCAGTATCTATCATATCAGTTTCTATCATATCAGTATCTATCAGTATCTATCAGTGTCTATCAGTATCTATCAGTATCTATCTATCAGTTTCTATCAGTATATTTTAGTATCTATCAGTATTTATCATATCAGTATTTATCATATCAGTATCTATCAGTATCTATCAGTATCTATCAGTATCTATCTATCAGTATCTATCAGTATCTATCAGTATCTATCAGTATCTATCAGTATCTATCAGTATCTATCAGTATCTATCAGTATCTATCAGTATCTATCATATCAGTATCTATCAGTATCTATCAGTATCTATCTATCAGTATCTATCAGTATCTATCAGTATCTATCAGTATCTATCAGTATCTATCAGTATCTATCAGTATCTATCATATCAGTTTCTATCATATCAGTATCTATCAGTATCTATCAGTATCTATCAGTATCTATCAGTATCTATCTATCAGTTTCTATCAGTATATATTAGTATCTATCAGTATCTATCATATCAGTATTTATCATATCAGTATCTATCAGTATCTATCAGTATCTATCTATCAGTATCTATCAGTATCTATCAGTATCTATCAGTATCTATCAGTATCTATCAGTATCTATCAGTATCTATCAGTATCTATCAGTATCTATCAGTATCTATCATATCAGTATCTATCATATCAGTATCTATCAGTATCTATCAGTATCTATCAGTATCTATCTATCAGAATCAATCAGTATCTATCAGTATCTATCAGTATCTATCAGTATCTATCAGTATCTAACATATCAGTATCTATCATATCAGTATCTATCAGTATCTATCAGTATCTATCAGTATGTATCTATCAGTATCTATCAGTATCTATCAGTATCTATCAGTATCTATCAGTATCTATCAGTATCTATCATATCAGTTTCTATCATATCAGTATCTATCAGTATCTATCAGTATCTATCAGTATCTATCTATCAGTTTCTATCAGTATATATTAGTATCTATCAGTATCTTTTATATCAGTATTTATCATATCAGTATCTATCAGTATCTATCAGTATCTATCTATCAGTATCTATCAGTATCTATCAGTATCTATCAGTATCTATCAGTATCTATCAGTATCTATCAGTATCTATCAGTATCTATCATATCAGTATCTATCATATCAGTATCTATCAGTATCTATCAGTATCTATCAGTATCTATCAGTATCTATCTATCAGAATCAATCAGTATCTATCAGTATCTATCAGTATCTATCAGTATCTATCAGTATCTATCAGTATCTATCAGTATCTATCAGTATCTATCACTATCTATTAGTATCTATCAGTATCTATCAGTATCTATCAGTATCTATCAGTATCTATCAGTATCTATCAGTATCTATCAGTATCTATCAGTATCTATCAGTATCTATCAGTATCTATCAGTATCTATTAGTATCTATCAGTATCTATCAGTATCTATCAGTATCTATCAGTATCTATCAGTATCTATCAGTATCTATCAGTATCTAACTATCAGTATCTATCAGTATCTATCAGTATCTATCAAATCAGTATCTATCATATCAGTATCTATCAGTATCTATCAGTATCTATCCATCAGTATCTATCAGTTTCTATCAGTATCTATCATATCAGTATCTATCAGTATCTTTCAGTATCTATCAGTATCTATCAGTATCTATCAGTATCTTTCAGTATCTATCATATCAGTATCTATCAGTATCTTTCAGTATCTTTCAGTATCTATCAGAATCTATCAGTATCTATCAGTATCTATCATATCAGTATCTATCATATCAGTATCTATCAGTATCTATCAGTATCTATCTATCAGTATCTATCAGTATCTATCAGTATCTATCAGTATCTATCAAATCAGTATCTATCATATCAGTATCTATCAGTATCTATCAGTATCTATCCATCAGTATCTATCAGTTTCTATCAGTATCTATCATATCAGTATCTATCATATCAGTATCTATCATATCAGTATCTATCATATCAGTATCTATCAGTATCTATCAGTATCTATCAGTATCTTTCAGTATCTATCATATCAGTATCTATCATATCAGTATCTATCAGTATCTTTCAGTATTTATCAGTATCTATCAGTATCTTTCAGTATCTATCAGTATCTATCAGTATCTATCAGAATCTATCTATCAGTATCTATCAGTATCTTTCATATCAGTATCTATCATATCAGTATCTATCAGTATCTATCGTATCTATCAGTATCTATCTATCAGTATCTATCAGTATCTATCAGTATCTATCAGTATCTATCAGTATCTATCAGTATCTATCAGTATCTATCAGTATCTATCAGTATCTATCAGTATCTATCAGTATCTATCAGTATCTATCAGTATCTATCAGTATCTATCAGTATCTATCAGTATCTATCATATCAGTATCTATCATATCAGTATCTATCAGTATCTATCAGTATCTATCAGTATCTATCTATCAGTATCTATTATTATCTATCAGTATCTTTCAGTATCTATCATATCAGTATCTATCATATCAGTATCTATCAGTATCTTTCATTATCTATCAGTATCTATCTATCAGTATCTATCAGTATCTATCATATCAGTATCTATCAGTATCTATCAGTATCTAGTATTTATCAGTATCTATCAGTATCTATCAGTATCTATCAGTATCTATCAGTATCTATCAGTATCTATCAGTATCTATCAGTATCTATCAGTATCTATCATATCAGTATCTATCATATCAGTATCTATCAGTATATATTAGTATCTATCAGTATCTATCATATCAGTATCTATCATATCAGTATCTATCAGTATCTATCAGTATCTATCTATCAGTATCTATCAGTATCTATCAGTATCTATCAGTATCTATCAGTATCTATCAGTATCTATCAGTATCTATCATATCAGTATCTATCATATCAGTATCTATCATTTCAGTATATATCAGTATCTATCAGTATCTATCAGTATCAATCAGTATCTATCATATCAGTATCTATCATTTCAGTATATATCAGTATCTATCAGTATCTATCAGTATCAATCAGTATCTATCTATCAGTATCTATCAGTATCTATCAGTATCTATCAGTATGTACCAGTATCTATCAGTATCTATCTATCAGTATCTATCAGTTTCTATCAGTATCTATCATATCAGTATCTATCATATCAGTATCTATCAGTATCTATCAGAATCTATCATTATCTATCAGTATCTATCAGTATCTATCATATCAGTATCTATCATATCAGTATTTATCAGTATCTTTCAGTTTCTATCAGTATCTATCAGTATCTATCTATCAGTATCTATCTATCAGTATCTATCAGTATCTATCATATCAGTATCTATCAGTATGTATCAGTATCTATCTATCAGTATCTATCAGTATCTATCAGTATCTATCAGTATCTATCAGTATCTATCAGTATCTATCAGTATCTATCAGTATCTATCATATCAGTATCTATCAGTATCTATCAGTATCTATCTATCAGTTTCTATCAGTATATATTAGTATCTATCAGTATCTATCAGTATCTATCATATTAGTATTTATCATATCATTATCTATCAGTATCTATCAGTATCTATCAGTATCTATCTATCAGTATCTATCAGTATCTATCAGTATCTATCAGTATCTATCAGTATCTATCATATCAGTATCTATCATATCAGTATCTATCATATCAGTATCTATCATATCAGTATCTATCATATCAGTATCTATCAGTATCTATCTATCAGTATCAATCAGTATCTATCAGTATCTATCAGTATCTATCAGTATCTATCAATATCTATCAGTATCTATCAGTATCTAACATATCAGTATCTATCATATCAGTATCTATCAGTATCTATCAGTATTTATCAGTATCTATCAGTATCTATCAGTATCTATCAGTATCTATCAGTATCTATCAGTATCTATCAGTATCTATCAGTATCTATCATATCAGTATCTATCATATCAGTATTTATCAGTATCTTTCAGTATCTATCTATCAGTATCTATCAGTATCTATCAGTATCTATCAGTATCTATCAGTATCTATCAGTATCTATCAGTATCTATTAGTATCTATCAGTATCTATCAGTATCTATCTATCAGTATCTATCAGTATCTATTAGTATCTATCAGTATCTATCAGTATCTATCATATCAGTATCTATCATATCAGTATCTATCAGTATCTATCAGTATCTATCAGTATCTATCAGTATCTATCAGTATCTTTTTATCGGTATCTATCAGTATCTATCAGTATCTATCAGTATCTATCAGTATCTATCAGTATCTATCAGTATCTATCTATCAGTATCTATCAGTATCTATCAGTATCTATCAGTATCTATCAGTATCTATCATATCAGTATCTATCAGTATCTATCAGTATCTATCATATCAGTATCTATCATATCAGTATCTATCAGTATATATTAGTATCTATCAGTATCTATCAATATCTATCATATCAGTATGTATCATATCAGTATCTATCAGTATCTATCAGTATCTATCAGTATCTATCAGTATCTATCTATCAGTATCTATCAGTATCTATCAGTATCTATCAGTATCTATCAGTATCTATCAGTATCTATCAGTATCTATCAGTATCTATCATATCAGTATCTATCATATCAGTATCTATCAGTATCTATCAGTATCTATCAGTATCTATCTATCAGTATCTATTATTATCTATCAGTATCTTTCAGTATCTATCATATCAGTATCTATCATATCAGTATCTATCAGTATCTATCAGTATCTATCTATCAGTATCTATCAGTATCTATCAGTATCTATCAGTATCTATCAAATCAGTATCTATCATATCAGTATCTATCAGTATCTATCAGTATCTATCAGTATCTATCAGTATCTATCCATCAGTATCTATCAGTTTCTATCAGTATCTATCATATCAGTATCTATCAGTATCTTTCAGTATCTATCAGTATCTATCAGTATCTATCAGTATCTTTCAGTATCTATCATATCAGTATCTATCAGTATCTTTCAGTATCTATCAGTATCTATCAGAATCTATCAGTATCTATCTATCAGTATCTATCAGTATCTATCATATCAGTATCTATCATATCAGTATCTATCAGTATCTATCAGTATCTATCTATCAGTATCTATCAGTATCTATCAGTACCTATCAGTATCTATCAGTATCTATCAAATCAGTATCTATCATATCAGTATCTATCAGTATCTATCAGTATCTATCCATCAGTATCTATCAGTTTCTATCAGTATCTATCATATCAGTATCTATCATATCAGTATCTATCAGTATCTTTCAGTATCTATCAGTATCTTTCAGTATCTATCATATCAGTATCTATCATATCAGTATCTATCAGTATCTTTCAGTATTTATCAGTATCTATCAGTATCTTTCAGTATCTATCAGTATTTATCAGTATCTATCAGAATCTATCTATCAGTATCTATCAGTATCTTTCATATCAGTATCTATCATATCAGTATCTATCAGTATCTATCGTATCTATCAGTATCTATCTATCAGTATCTATCAGTATCTATCAGTATCTATCAGTATCTATCAGTATCTATCAGTATCTATCAGTATCTATCAGTATCTATCAGTATCTATCAGTATCTATCAGTATCTATCAGTATCTATCAGTATCTATCATATCAGTATCTATCATATCAGTATCTATCAGTATCTATCAGTATCTATCAGTATCTATCAGTATCTATCTATCAGTATCTATTATTATCTATCAGTATCTTTCAGTATCTATCATATCAGTATCTATCATATCAGTATCTATCATATCAGTATCTATCAGTATCTTTCATTATCTATCAGTATCTATCATATCAGTATCTATCAGTATCTATCAGTATCTATCAGTATCTATCAGTATCTATCAGTATCTATCAGTATCTATCAGTATCTATCATATCAGTATCTATCATATCAGTATCTATCAGTATATATTAGTATCTATCAGTATCTATCATATCAGTATCTATCATATCAGTATCTATCAGTATCTATCAGTATCTATCTATCAGTATCTATCAGTATCTATCAGTATCTATCAGTATCTATCAGTATCTATCAGTATCTATCATATCTATCAGTATCTATCTATCAGTATCTATTATTATCTATCAGTATCTTTCAGTATCTATCATATCAGTATCTATCATATCAGTATCTATCAGTATCTTTCATTATCTATCAGTATCTATCATATCAGTATCTATCAGTATCTATCAGTATCTATCAGTATCTATCAGTATCTATCAGTATCTATCAGTATCTATCAGTATCTATCATATCAGTATCTATCATATCAGTATCTATCAGTATATATTAGTATCTATCAGTATCTATCATATCAGTATCTATCATATCAGTATCTATCAGTATCTATCAGTATCTATCTATCAGTATCTATCAGTATCTATCAGTATCTATCAGTATCTATCAGTATCTATCAGTATCTATCAGTATCTATCATATCAGTATCTATCATTTCAGTATATATCAGTATCTATCAGTATCTATCAGTATCAATCAGTATCTATCATATCAGTATCTATCATATCAGTATCTATCATTTCAGTATATATCAGTATCTATCAGTATCTATCAGTATCAATCAGTATCTATCTATCAGTATCTATCAGTATCTATCAGTATCTATCAGTATCTATCAGTATCTATCAGTATCTATCTATCAGTATCTATCAGTTTCTATCAGTATCTATCATATCAGTATCTATCATATCAGTATCTATCAGTATCTATCAGAATCTATCATTATCTATCAGTATCTATCAGTATCTATCATATCAGTATCTATCATATCAGTATTTATCAGTATCTTTCAGTATCTATCAGTATCTATCAGTATCTATCTATCAGTATCTATCAGTATCTATCATATCAGTATGTATCAGTATGTATCAGTATCTATCTATCAGTATCTATCAGTATCTATCAGTATCTATCAGTATCTATCAGTATCTATCAGTATCTATCAGTATCTATCAGTATCTATCATATCAGTATCTATCAGTATCTATCAGTATCTATCTATCAGTTTCTATCAGTATATATTAGTATCTATCAGTATCTATCAGTATCTATCATATTAGTATTTATCATATCATTATCTATCAGTATCTATCAGTATCTATCAGTATCTATCAGTATATATCTATCAGTATCTATCAGTATCTATCAGTATCTATCAGTATCTATCATATCAGTATCTATCATATCAGTATCTATCATATCAGTATCTTTCATATCAGTATCTATCATATCAGTATCTATCAGTATCTATCTATCAGTATCAGTCAGTATCTATCAGTATCTATCAGTATCTATCAGTATCTATCAATATCTATCAGTATCTATCAGTATCTAACATATCAGTATCTATCATATCAGTATCTATCAGTATCTATCAGTATTTATCAGTATCTATCTATCAGTATCTATCAGTATCTATCAGTATCTATCAGTATCTATCAGTATCTATCAGTATCTATCAGTATCTATCATATCAGTATCTATCATATCAGTATTTATCAGTATCTTTCAGTATCTATCTATCAGTATCTATCAGTATCTATCAGTATCTATCAGTATCTATCAGTATCTATCAGTATCTATTAGTATCTATCAGTATCTATCAGTATCTATCTATCAGTATCTATCAGTATCTATTAGTATCTATCAGTATCTATCAGTATCTATCATATCAGTATCTATCATATCAGTATCTATCAGTATCTATCAGTATCTATCAGTATCTATCAGTATCTTTTTATCGGTATCTATCAGTATCTATCAGTATCTATCAGTATCTATCAGTATCTTTCAGTATCTATCAGTATCTATCTATCAGTATCTATCAGTATCTATCAGTATCTATCAGTATCTATCAGTATCTATCATATCAGTATCTATCAGTATCTATCAGTATCTATCATATCAGTATCTATCATATCAGTATCTATCAGTATATATTAGTATCTATCAGTATCTATCAATATCTATCATATCAGTATGTATCATATCAGTATCTATCAGTATCTATCAGTATCTATCAGTATCTATCTATCAGTATCTATCAGTATCTATCAGTATCTATCAGTATCTATCAGTATCTATCAGTATCTATCAGTATCTATCAGTATCTATCAGTATCTATCAGTATCTATCAGTATCTATCAGTATCTATCAGTATCTATCAGTATCTATCAGTATCTATCAGTATCTAACATATCAGTATCTATCATATCAGTATCTATCATATCAGTATCTATCAGTATCTATCTATCAGTATCTATCAGTATCTATCAGTATCTATCAGTATCTATCAGTATCAATCATATCAGTATCTATCATATCAGTATCTATCAGTATCTATCATTTTCTATCAGTATCTATCAGTATCTATCAGTATCTATCAGTATCTATCAGTATCTATCAGTATCTATCAGTATCTATCAGTATCTATCAGTATCTATCAGTATCTATCAGTATCTATCAGTATCTATCATATCAGTATCTATCATATCAGTATCTATCATATCAGTATCTATCATATCAGTATCTATCAGTATCTATCAGTATCTATCAGTATCTATCTATCAGTATCTATCAGTATCTATCGGTATCTATCAGTATCTATCAGTATCTATCAGTATCTATCAGTATCTATCAAATCAGTATCTATCATATCAGTATCTATCAGTATCTATCAGTATCTATCAGTATCTATCAGTATCTATCCATCAGTATCTATCAGTTTCTATCCGTATCTATCATATCAGTATCTATCATATCAGTATCTATCAGTATCTTTCAGTATCTATCAGTATCTTTCAGTATCTATCATATCAGTATCTATCATATCAGTATCTATCAGTATCTTTCAGTATCTATCAGTATCTATCAGTATCTATCAGTATCTATCTATCAATATCTATCATATCAGTATCTATCATATCAGTATCTATCAGTATCTATCAGTATCTATCAGTATCTATCTATCAATATCTATCAGTATCTATCAGTATCTATCAGTATCTATCAGTATCTATCAGTATCTATCAGTATCTATCAGTATCTATCAGTATCTATCAGTATCTATCAGTATCTATCAAATCAGTATCTATCATATCAGTATCTATCATATCAGTATCTATCAGTATCTATCAGTATCTATCCATCAGTATCTATCAGTTTCTACCAGTATCTATCATATCAGTATCTATCAGTATCTTTCAGTATCTATCAGTATCTTTCAGTATCTATCATATCAGTATCTATCATATCAGTATCTATCAATATCTTTCAGTATCTATCAGTATCTATCAGTATCTATCAGTATCTATCAGTATCTATCTATCAGTATCTATCAGTATCTATCATATCAGTATCTATCATATCAGTATCTATCAGTATCTATCAGTATCTATCTATCAGTATCTATCAGTATCTATCAGTATCTATCAGTATCTATCAGTATCTATCAGTATCTATCAGTATCTATCAGTATCTATCAGTATCTATCAGTATCTATCAGTATCTATCAGTATCTATCATATCAGTATCTATCATATCAGTATCTATCATATCAGTATCTATCAGTATCTTTCAGTATCTATCAGTATCTATCAGTATCTATCTATCAGTATCTATCAGTATCTATCAGTATCTATCAGTATCTATCATATCAGTATCTATCATATCAGTATCTATCATATCAGTATCTATCATATCAGTATCTATCAGTATCTATCAGTATCTATCAGTATCGATCTATCAGTATCAATCAGTATCTATCAGTATCTATCAGTATCTATCAGTATCTATCAGTATCTATCAGTATCTATCAGTATCTATCAGTATCTATCAGTATCTAACATATCAGTATCTATCATATCAGTATCTATCAGTATCTATCAGTATTTATCAGTATCTATCTATCAGTATCTATCAGTATCTATCAGTATCTATCAGTATCTATCAGTATCTATCAGTATCTATCAGTATCTATCATATCAGTATTTATCAGTATCTATCAGTATCTATCAGTATCTATCAGTATCTATCAGTATCTATCAGTATCTATCAGTATCTATCAGTATCTATCATATCAGTATCTATCATATCAGTATTTATCAGTATCTATCAGTATCTATCTATCAGTATCTATCAGTATCTATCAGTATCTATCAGTATCTATCAGTATCTATCATATCAGTATCTATCATATCAGTATCTATCAGTATCTATCAGTATCTATCAGTATCTATCAGTATCTATCAGTATCTATCTATCAGAATCAATCAGTATCTATCAGTATCTATCAGTATCTATCAGTATCTATCAGTATCTATCAGTATCTATCAGTATCTAACATATCAGTATCTATCATATCAGTATCTATCAGTATCTATCAGTATCTATCAGTATCTATCAGTATCTATCAGTATCTATCAGAATCTATCAGTATCTTTCAGTATCTATCAGTATCTATCAGTATCTATCTATCAGTATCTATCAGTATCTATTAGTATCTATCAGTATCTATCAGTATCTATCATATCAGTATCTATCATATCAGTATCTATCAGTATCTATCAGTATCTATCAGTATCTATCAGTATCTATTTATCGGTATCTATCAGTATCTATCAGTGTTTATCAGTTTCTATCATATCAGTATCTATCATATCAGTATCTACTATCAGTATCTTTCAGTATCTATTAGTTTTTATCAGTATCTATCTATCAGTATCTATCAGTATCTATCTATCAGTATCTATCAGTATCTATCAGTATCTATCAGTATCTATCAGTATCTATCAGTTTCTATCTATCAGTATCTATCAGTATCTATTAGTATCTATCAGTATCTATCAGTATCTATCATATCAGTATCTATCAGTATCTATCAGTATCTTTCAGTATCTATCAGTATCTATTTATCGGAATCTATCAGTATCTATCAGTGTTTATCAGTTTCTATCATATCAGTATCTATCATATCAGTATCTACTATCAGTATCTTTCAGTATCTATCAGTTTTTATCAGTATCTATCTATCAGTATCTATCAGTATCTATCATATCAGTATCTATCATATCAGTATCTATCAGTATCTATCAGTATCTATCAGTATCTATCAGTATCTATCAGTATCTATCAGTATCTATCAGTATCTATCTATCAGTATCTATCAGTATCTATCAGTATCTATCAGTATCTATCTATCAGTATCTATCAGTATCTATCAGTATCTATCAGTATCTATCAGTATCTATCAGTATCTATCTATCAGTATCTATCAGTTTCTATCAGTATCTATCATATCAGTATCTATCATATCAGTATCTATCAGTATCTTTCAGTATCTATCAGTATCTATCAGTATCTATCAGTATCTATCATATCAGTATCTATCATATCAGTATCTATCAGTATCTTTCAGTATCTATCAGTATCTATCAGTATCTATCTATCAGTATCTATCAGTATCTAACATATCAGTATCTATCATATCAGTATCTATCAGTATCTATCAGTATCTATCAGTATCTATCATATCAGTATCTATCATATCAGTATCTATCAGTATCTATCAGTATCTATCAGTATCTATCAGTATCTATCAGTATCTATCATATCAGTATCTATCATATCAGTTTCTATCAGTATCGTTCTATCAGTATATATTAGTATTTATCAGTATCTATCTATCAGTTTCTATCAGTATATATTAGTATCTATCAGTATCTATCATATCAGTATTTATCATATCAGTATCTATCAGTATCTATCAGTATCTATCAGTATCTATCTATCAGTATCTATCAGTATCTATCAGTATCTATCAGTATCTATCTATCAGAATCAATCAGTATCTATCAGTATCTATCAGTATCTATCAGTATCTATCAGTATCTATCAGTATCTATCAGTATCTATCAGTATCTAACATATCAGTATCTATCATATCAGTATCTATCAGTATCTATCAGTATCTATCAGTATCTATCAGTATCTATCAGTATCTATCAGTATCTATCAGTATCTATCAGTATCTATCAGTATCTATCAGTATCTATCAGTATCTATCAGTATCTATCAGAATCTATCAGAATCTATCAGTATCTTTCAGTATCTATCAGTATCTATCAGTATCTATCTATCAGTATCTATCAGTATCTATTAGTATCTATCAGTATCTATCAGTATCTATCATATCAGTATCTATCATATCAGTATCTATCAGTATCTATCAGTATCTATCAGTATCTATTTATCGGTATCTATCAGTATCTATCAGTGTTTATCAGTTTCTATCATATCAGTATCTATCATATCAGTATCTACTATCAGTATCTTTCAGTATCTATCAGTTTTTATCAGTATCTATCTATCAGTATCTATCAGTATCTATCATATCAGTATCTATCATATCAGTATCTATCAGTATCTATCAGTATCTATCAGTATCTATCAGTATCTATCAGTATCTATCAGTATCTATCAGTATCTATCAGTATCTATCAGTATCTATCAGTATCTATCAGTATCTATCAGTATCTATCAGTATCTATCTATCAGTATCTATCAGTATCTATCAGTATCTATCAGTATCTATCAGTATCTATCAGTATCTATCAGTATCTATCAGTATCTATCAGTATCTATCAGTATCTATCAGTATCTATCAGTATCTATCCATCAGTATCTATCAGTTTCTATCAGTATCTATCATATCAGTATCTATCATATCAGTATCTATCAGTATCTTTCAGTATCTATCAGTATCTATCAGTATCTATCATATCAGTATCTATCAGTATCTTTCAGTATCTATCAGTATCTATCAGTATCTATCTATCAGTATCTATCAGTATCTATCAGTATCTATCATATCAGTATCTATCAGTATCTATCAGTATCTAACATTATCTATCATATCAGTATCTATCATATCAGTATCTATCAGTATCTATCAGTATCTATCAGTATCTATCATATCAGTATCTATCATATCAGTATCTATCAGTATCTATCTATCAGTTTCTATCAGTATATATTAATATCTATCAGTATCTATCAGTATCTATCAGTATCTATCAGTATCTATCAGTATCTAACATATCAGTATCTTTCATATCAGTATCTTTCAGTATCTATCAGTATCTATCAGTCTCTATCTATCATTATCTATCAGTATCTATCATATCAGTATCTATCATATCAGTATCTATCAGTATCTATCAGTATCTATCTATCAGTATCTATCAGTATCTATCAGTATCTATCAGTATCTATCATATCAGTATCTATCATATCAGTATCTATCAGTATCTATCTATCAGTTTCTATCAGTATATATTAGTATCTATCAGTATCTATCAGTATCTATCATATCAGTATCTATCAGTATCTTTCAGTATCTATCAGTATCTATCAGTATCTATCAGTATCTATCTATCAGTATCTATCAGAATCTATCATATCAGTATCTATCATATCAGTATCTATCAGTATCTATCAGTATCTATCAGTATCTATCAGTATCTATCTATCAGTATCTATCAGTATCTATCAGTATCTATCAGTATCTATCAGTATCTATCAAATCAGTATCTATCATATCAGTATCTATCATATCAGTATCTATCAGTATCTATCAGTATCTATCCATCAGTATCTATCAGTTTCTATCAGTATCTATCATATCAGTATCTATCAGTATCTTTCAGTATCTATCAGTATCTTTCAGTATCTATCATATCAGTATCTATCATATCAGTATCTATCAGTATCTTTCAGTATCTATCAGTATCTATCAGTATCTATCTATCAGTATCTATCAGTATCTATCATATCAGTATCTATCATATCAGTATCTATCAGTATCTATCAGTATCTATCATATCAGTATCTATCATATCAGTATCTATCAGTATCTATCAGTATCTATCAGTATCTATCAGTATCTATCAAATCAGTATCTATCATATCAGTATCTATCAGTATCTATCAGTATCTATCATATCAGTATCTATCAGTATCTTTCAGTATCTATCAGTATATATCAGTATCTATCAGTATCTATCTATCAGTATCTATCATATCAGTATCTATCAGTATCTATCAGTATCTATCTATCAGTATCTATCAGTATCTATCAGTATCTATCAGTATCTATCAGTATCTATCAGTATCTATCAGTATCTATCAGTATCTATCATATCAGTTTCTATCATATCAGTATCTATCAGTATCTATCAGTGTCTATCAGTATCTATCAGTATCTATCTATCAGTTTCTATCAGTATATATTAGTATCTATCAGTATTTATCATATCAGTATTTATCATATCAGTATCTATCAGTATCTATCAGTATCTATCTATCAGTATCTATCAGTATCTATCAGTATCTATCAGTATCTATCAGTATCTATCAGTATCTATCAGTATCTATCAGTATCTATCAGTATCTATCATATCAGTATCTATCAGTATCTATCAGTATCTATCTATCAGTATCTATCAGTATCTATCAGTATCTATCAGTATCTATCAATATCTATCATATCAGTTTCTATCATATCAGTATCTATCAGTATCTATCAGTATCTATCAGTATCTATCAGTATCTATCTATCAGTTTCTATCAGTATATATTAGTATCTATCAGTATTTATCATATCAGTATTTATCATATCAGTATCTATCAGTATCTATCAGTATCTATCTATCAGTATCTATCAGTATCTATCAGTATCTATCAGTATCTATCAGTATCTATCAGTATCTATCAGTACCTATCAGTATCTATCAGTATCTATCATATCAGTATCTATCATATCAGTATCTATCTTTATCTATCAGTATCTATCAGTATCTATCTATCAGAATCAATCAGTATCTATCAGTATCTATCAGTATCTATCAGTATCTATCAGTATCTAACATATCAGTATCTATCATATCAGTATCTATCAGTATCTATCAGTATCTATCTATCAGTATGTATCTATCAGTATCTATCAGTATCTATCAGTATCTATCAGTATCTATCAGTATCTATCAGTATCTATCATATCAGTTTCTATCATATCAGTATCTATCAGTATCTATCAGTATCTATCAGTATCTATCTATCAGTTTCTATCAGTATATATTAGTATCTATCAGTATCTTTTATATCAGTATTTATCATATCAGTATCTATCAGTATCTATCAGTATCTATCTATCAGTATCTATCAGTATCTATCAGTATCTATCAGTATCTATCAGTATCAATCAGTATCTATCAGTATCTATCAGTATCTATCAGTATCTATCAGTATCTATCATATCAGTATCTATCATATCAGTATCTATCAGTATCTATCAGTATCTATCAGTATCTATCAGTATCTATCTATCAGAATCAATCAGTATCTATCAGTATCTATCAGTATCTATCAGTATCTATCAGTATCTATCAGTATCTATCAGTATCTATCAGTATCTATCACTATCTATTAGTATCTATCAGTATCTATCAGTATCTATCAGTATCTATCAGTATCTATCAGTATCTATCAGTATCTATCAGTATCTATCAGTATCTATCAGTATCTATCAGTATCTATCAGTATCTATCAGTATCTATTAGTATCTATCAGTATCTATCAGTATCTATCAGTATCTATCAGTATCTATCAGTATCTATAAGTATCTATCAGTATCTATCAGTATCTATCTATCAGTATCTATCAGTATCTATCAGTATCTATCAAATCAGTATCTATCATATCAGTATCTATCAGTATCTATCAGTATCTATCCATCAGTATCTATCAGTTTCTATCAGTATCTATCATATCAGTATCTATCAGTATCTTTCAGTATCTATCAGTATCTATCAGTATCTATCAGTATCTTTCAGTATCTATCATATCAGTATCTATCAGTATCTTTCAGTATCTATCAGTATCTATCAGAATCTATCAGTATCTATCAGTATCTATCATATCAGTATCTATCATATCAGTATCTATCAGTATCTATCAGTATCTATCTATCAGTATCTATCAGTATCTATCAGTATCTATCAGTATCTATCAGTATCTATCAAATCAGTATCTATCATATCAGTATCTATCAGTATCTATCAGTATCTATCCATCAGTATCTATCAGTTTCTATCAGTATCTATCATATCAGTATCTATCATATCAGTATCTATCATATCAGTATCTATCAGTATCTTTCAGTATCTATCAGTATCTTTCAGTATCTATCATATCAGTATCTATCATATCAGTATCTATCAGTATCTTTCAGTATTTATCAGTATCTATCAGTATCTTTCAGTATCTATCAGTATCTATCAGTATCTATCAGAATCTATCTATCAGTATCTATCAGTATCTTTCATATCAGTATCTATCATATCAGTATCTATCAGTATCTATCGTATCTATCAGTATCTATCTATCAGTATCTATCAGTATCTATCAGTATCTATCAGTATCTATCAGTATCTATCAGTATCTATCAGTATCTATCAGTATCTATCAGTATCTATCAGTATCTATCAGTATCTATCAGTATCTATCATATCAGTATCTATCATATCAGTATCTATCAGTATCTATCAGTATCTATCAGTATCTATCTATCAGTATCTATTATTATCTATCAGTATCTTTCAGTATCTATCATATCAGTATCTATCATATCAGTATCTATCAGTATCTTTCATTATCTATCAGTATCTATCTATCAGTATCTATCAGTATCTATCATATCAGTATCTATCAGTATCTATCAGTATCTAGTATTTATCAGTATCTATCAGTATCTATCAGTATCTATCAGTATCTATCAGTATCTATCAGTATCTATCAGTATCTATCAGTATCTATCAGTATCTATCATATCAGTATCTATCATATCAGTATCTATCAGTATATATTAGTATCTATCAGTATCTATCATATCAGTATCTATCATATCAGTATCTATCAGTATCTATCAGTATCTATCTATCAGTATCTATCAGTATCTATCAGTATCTATCAGTATCTATCAGTATCTATCAGTATCTATCATATCAGTATCTATCATATCAGTATCTATCATTTCAGTATATATCAGTATCTATCAGTATCTATCAGTATCATTCAGTATCTATCATATCAGTATCTATCATTTCAGTATATATCAGTATCTATCAGTATCTATCAGTATCAATCAGTATCTATCTATCAGTATCTATCAGTATCTATCAGTATCTATCAGTATCTACCAGTATCTATCAGTATCTATCTATCAGTATCTATCAGTTTCTATCAGTATCTATCATATCAGTATCTATCATATCAGTATCTATCAGTATCTATCAGAATCTATCATTATCTATCAGTATCTATCAGTATCTATCATATCAGTATCTATCATATCAGTATTTATCAGTATCTTTCAGTATCTATCAGTATCTATCAGTATCTATCTATCAGTATCTATCAGTATCTATCATATCAGTATCTATCAGTATGTATCAGTATCTATCTATCAGTATCTATCAGTATCTATCAGTATCTATCAGTATCTATCAGTATCTATCAGTATCTATCAGTATCTATCAGTATCTATCAGTATCTATCATATCAGTATCTATCAGTATCTATCAGTATCTATCTATCAGTTTCTATCAGTATATATTAGTATCTATCAGTATCTATCAGTATCTATCATATTAGTATTTATCATATCATTATCTATCAGTATCTATCAGTATCTATCAGTATCTATCTATCAGTATCTATCAGTATCTATCAGTATCTATCAGTATCTATCATATCAGTATCTATCATATCAGTATCTATCATATCAGTATCTATCATATCAGTATCTATCATATCAGTATCTATCAGTATCTATCTATCAGTATCTATCAGTATCTATCAGTATCTATCAGTATCTATCAGTATCTATCAATATCTATCAGTATCTATCAGTATCTAACATATCAGTATCTATCATATCAGTATCTATCAGTATCTATCAGTATTTATCAGTATCTATCTATCAGTATCTATCAGTATCTATCAGTATCTATCAGTATCTATCAGTATCTATCAGTATCTATCAGTATCTATCATATCAGTATCTATCATATCAGTATTTATCAGTATCTTTCAGTATCTATCTATCAGTATCTATCAGTATCTATCAGTATCTATCAGTATCTATCAGTATCTATCAGTATCTATCAGTATCTATTAGTATCTATCAGTATCTATCAGTATCTATCTATCAGTATCTATCAGTATCTATTAGTATCTATCAGTATCTATCAGTATCTATCATATCAGTATCTATCATATCAGTATCTATCATATCAGTATCTATCAGTATCTATCAGTATCTATCAGTATCTATCAGTATCTTTTTATCGGTATCTATCAGTATCTATCAGTATCTATCAGTATCTATCAGTATCTTTCAGTATCTATCAGTATCTATCTATCAGTATCTATCAGTATCTATCAGTATCTATCAGTATCTATCAGTATCTATCAGTATCTATCATATCAGTATCTATCAGTATCTATCAGTATCTATCATATCAGTATCTATCATATCAGTATCTATCAGTATATATTAGTATCTATCAGTATCTATCAATATCTATCATATCAGTATGTATCATATCAGTATCTATCAGTATCTATCAGTATCTATCAGTATCTATCTATCAGTATCTATCAGTATCTATCAGTATCTATCAGTATCTATCAGTATCTATCAGTATCTATCAGTATCTATCAGTATCTATCATATCAGTATCTATCATATCAGTATCTATCAGTATCTATCAGTATCTATCAGTATCTATCTATCAGTATCTATTATTATCTATCAGTATCTTTCAGTATCTATCATATCAGTATCTATCATATCAGTATCTATCAGTATCTATCAGTATCTATCTATCAGTATCTATCAGTATCTATCAGTATCTATCAGTATCTATCAAATCAGTATCTATCATATCAGTATCTATCAGTATCTATCAGTATCTATCAGTATCTATCAGTATCTATCCATCAGTATCTATCAGTTTCTATCAGTATCTATCATATCAGTATCTATCAGTATCTTTCAGTATCTATCAGTATCTATCAGTATCTATCAGAATCTATCAGTATCTATCTATCAGTATCTATCAGTATCTATCATATCAGTATCTATCAGTATGTATCAGTATCTATCTATCAGTATCTATCAGTATCTATCAGTATCTATCAGTATCTATCAGTATCTATCAGTATCTATCAGTATCTATCAGTATCTATCAGTATCTATCATATCAGTATCTATCAGTATCTATCAGTATCTATCTATCAGTTTCTATCAGTATATATTAGTATCTATCAGTATCTATCAGTATCTATCATATTAGTATTTATCATATCATTATCTATCAGTATCTATCAGTATCTATCAGTATCTATCTATCAGTATCTATCAGTATCTATCAGTATCTATCAGTATCTATCATATCAGTATCTATCATATCAGTATCTATCATATCAGTATCTATCATATCAGTATCTATCATATCAGTATCTATCAGTATCTATCTATCAGTATCAATCAGTATCTATCAGTATCTATCAGTATCTATCAGTATCTATCAATATCTATCAGTATCTATCAGTATCTAACATATCAGTATCTATCATATCAGTATCTATCAGTATCTATCAGTATTTATCAGTATCTATCTATCAGTATCTATCAGTATCTATCAGTATCTATCAGTATCTATCAGTATCTATCAGTATCTATCAGTATCTATCATATCAGTATCTATCATATCAGTATTTATCAGTATCTTTCAGTATCTATCTATCAGTATCTATCAGTATCTATCAGTATCTATCAGTATCTATCAGTATCTATCAGTATCTATCAGTATCTATCAGTATCTATCAGTATCTATCAGTATCTATCTATCAGTATCTATCAGTATCTATTAGTATCTATCAGTATCTATCAGTATCTATCATATCAGTATCTATCATATCAGTATCTATCATATCAGTATCTATCAGTATCTATCAGTATCTATCAGTATCTATCAGTATCTTTTTATCGGTATCTATCAGTATCTATCAGTATCTATCAGTATCTATCAGTATCTTTCAGTATCTATCAGTATCTATCTATCAGTATCTATCAGTATCTATCAGTATCTATCAGTATCTATCAGTATCTATCAGTATCTATCATATCAGTATCTATCAGTATCTATCAGTATCTATCATATCAGTATCTATCATATCAGTATCTATCAGTATATATTAGTATCTATCAGTATCTATCAATATCTATCATATCAGTATGTATCATATCAGTATCTATCAGTATCTATCAGTATCTATCAGTATCTATCTATCAGTATCTATCAGTATCTATCAGTATCTATCAGTATCTATCAGTATCTATCAGTATCTATCAGTATCTATCAGTATCTATCATATCAGTATCTATCATATCAGTATCTATCAGTATCTATCAGTATCTATCAGTATCTATCTATCAGTATCTATTATTATCTATCAGTATCTTTCAGTATCTATCATATCAGTATCTATCATATCAGTATCTATCAGTATCTATCAGTATCTATCTATCAGTATCTATCAGTATCTATCAGTATCTATCAGTATCTATCAAATCAGTATCTATCATATCAGTATCTATCAGTATCTATCAGTATCTATCAGTATCTATCAGTATCTATCCATCAGTATCTATCAGTTTCTATCAGTATCTATCATATCAGTATCTATCAGTATCTTTCAGTATCTATCAGTATCTATCAGTATCTATCAGTATCTTTCAGTATCTATCATATCAGTATCTATCAGTATCTTTCAGTATCTATCAGTATCTATCAGAATCTATCAGTATCTATCTATCAGTATCTATCAGTATCTATCATATCAGTATCTATCAGTATCTATCAGTATCTATCTATCAGTATCTATCAGTATCTATCAGTATCTATCAGTATCTATCAGTATCTATCAGTATCTATCAAATCAGTATCTATCATATCAGTATCTATCAGTATCTATCAGTATCTATCCATCAGTATCTATCAGTTTCTATCAGTATCTATCATATCAGTATCTATCATATCAGTATCTATCAGTATCTTTCAGTATCTATCAGTATCTTTCAGTATCTATCATATCAGTATCTATCATATCAGTATCTATCAGTATCTATCAGTATCTATCTATCAGTATCTATTATTATCTATCAGTATCTTTCAGTATCTATCATATCAGTATCTATCATATCAGTATCTATCAGTATCTATCAGTATCTATCTATCAGTATCTATCAGTATCTATCAGTATCTATCAGTATCTATCAAATCAGTATCTATCATATCAGTATCTATCAGTATCTATCAGTATCTATCAGTATCTATCAGTATCTATCCATCAGTATCTATCAGTTTCTATCAGTATCTATCATATCAGTATCTATCAGTATCTTTCAGTATCTATCAGTATCTATCAGTATCTATCAGTATCTTTCAGTATCTATCATATCAGTATCTATCAGTATCTTTCAGTATCTATCAGTATCTATCAGAATCTATCAGTATCTATCTATCAGTATCTATCAGTATCTATCATATCAGTATCTATCATATCAGTATCTATCAGTATCTATCAGTATCTATCTATCAGTATCTATCAGTATCTATCAGTATCTATCAGTATCTATCAGTATCTATCAGTATCTATCAGTATCTATCAAATCAGTATCTATCATATCAGTATCTATCAGTATCTATCAGTATCTATCCATCAGTATCTATCAGTTTCTATCAGTATCTATCATATCAGTATCTATCATATCAGTATCTATCAGTATCTTTCAGTATCTATCAGTATCTTTCAGTATCTATCATATCAGTATCTATCATATCAGTATCTATCAGTATCTTTCAGTATCTATCAGTATCTATCAGTATCTATCAGTATCTATCAGTATCTATCAGTATCTATCAGTATCTATCAGTATCTATCAGTATCTATCATATCAGTATCTATCATATCAGTATCTATCAGTATCTATCAGTATCTATCAGTATCTATCTATCAGTATCTATTATTATCTATCAGTATCTTTCAGTATCTATCATATCAGTATCTATCATATCAGTATCTATCAGTATCTTTCATTATCTATCAGTATCTATCTATCAGTATCTATCAGTATCTATCATATCAGTATCTATCAGTATCTATCAGTATCTAGTATCTATCAGTATCTATCAGTATCTATCAGTATCTATCAGTATCTATCAGTATCTATCAGTATCTATCAGTATCTATCAGTATCTATCAGTATCTATCATATCAGTATCTATCATATCAGTATCTATCAGTATATATTAGTATCTATCAGTATCTATCATATCAGTATCTATCATATCAGTATCTATCAGTATCTATCAGTATCTATCTATCAGTATCTATCAGTATCTATCAGTATCTATCAGTATCTATCAGTATCTATCAGTATCTATCATATCAGTATCTATCATATCAGTATCTATCATTTCAGTATATATCAGTATCTATCAGTATCTATCAGTATCAATCAGTATCTATCATATCAGTATCTATCATATCAGTATCTATCATATCAGTATCTATCATTTCAGTATATATCAGTATCTATCAGTATCTATCAGTATCAATCAGTATCTATCTATCAGTATCTATCAGTATCTATCAGTATCTATCAGTATCTATCAGTATCTATCAGTATCTATCTATCAGTATCTATCAGTTTCTATCAGTATCTATCATATCAGTATCTATCATATCAGTATCTATCAGTATCTATCAGAATCTATCATTATCTATCAGTATCTATCAGTATCTATCATATCAGTATCTATCATATCAGTATTTATCAGTATCTTTCAGTATCTATCAGTATCTATCAGTATCTATCTATCAGTATCTATCAGTATCTATCATATCAGTATCTATCAGTATGTATCAGTATCTATCTATCAGTATCTATCAGTATCTATCAGTATCTATCAGTATCTATCAGTATCTATCAGTATCTATCAGTATCTATCAGTATCTATCATATCAGTATCTATCAGTATCTATCAGTATCTATCTATCAGTTTCTATCAGTATATATTAGTATCTATCAGTATCTATCAGTATCTATCATATTAGTATTTATCATATCATTATCTATCAGTATCTATCAGTATCTATCAGTATATATCTATCAGTATCTATCAGTATCTATCAGTATCTATCAGTATCTATCATATCAGTATCTATCATATCAGTATCTATCATATCAGTATCTTTCATATCAGTATCTATCATATCAGTATCTATCAGTATCTATCTATCAGTATCAATCAGTATCTATCAGTATCTATCAGTATCTATCAGTATATATCAATATCTATCAGTATCTATCAGTATCTAACATATCAGTATCTATCATATCAGTATCTATCAGTATCTATCAGTATTTATCAGTATCTATCTATCAGTATCTATCAGTATCTATCAGTATCTATCAGTATCTATCAGTATCTATCAGTATCTATCATATCAGTATCTATCATATCAGTATTTATCAGTATCTTTCAGTATCTATCTATCAGTATCTATCAGTATCTATCAGTATCTATCAGTATCTATCAGTATCTATCAGTATCTATTAGTATCTATCAGTATCTATCAGTATCTATCTATCAGTATCTATCAGTATCTATTAGTATCTATCAGTATCTATCAGTATCTATCATATCAGTATCTATCATATCAGTATCTATCAGTATCTATCAGTATCTATCAGTATCTATCAGTATCTTTTTATCGGTATCTATCAGTATCTATCAGTATCTATCAGTATCTATCAGTATCTATCAGTATCTTTCAGTATCTATCAGTATCTATCTATCAGTATCTATCAGTATCTATCAGTATCTATCAGTATCTATCAGTATCTATCATATCAGTATCTATCAGTATCTATCAGTATCTATCATATCAGTATCTATCATATCAGTATCTATCAGTATATATTAGTATCTATCAGTATCTATCAATATCTATCATATCAGTATGTATCATATCAGTATCTATCAGTATCTATCAGTATCTATCAGTATCTATCTATCAGTATCTATCAGTATCTATCAGTATCTATCAGTATCTATCAGTATCTATCAGTATCTATCAGTATCTATCAGTATCTATCAGTATCTATCAGTATCTATCAGTATCTATCAGTATCTATCAGTATCTATCAGTATCTATCAGTATCTATCAGTATCTAACATATCAGTATCTATCATATCAGTATCTATCATATCAGTATCTATCAGTATCTATCTATCAGTATCTATCAGTATCTATCAGTATCTATCAGTATCTATCAGTATCAATCATATCAGTATCTATCATATCAGTATCTATCAGTATCTATCAGTATCTATCAGTATCTATCAGTATCTATCAGTATCTATCAGTATCTATCAGTATCTATCAGTATCTATCAGTATCTATCAGAATCTATCAGAATCTATCAGTATCTTTCAGTATCTATCAGTATCTATCAGTATCTATCTATCAGTATCTATCAGTATCTATTAGTATCTATCAGTATCTATCAGTATCTATCATATCAGTATCTATCATATCAGTATCTATCAGTATCTATCAGTATCTATCAGTATCTATTTATCGGTATCTATCAGTATCTATCAGTGTTTATCAGTTTCTATCATATCAGTATCTATCATATCAGTATCTACTATCAGTATCTTTCAGTATCTATCAGTTTTTATCAGTATCTATCTATCAGTATCTATCAGTATCTATCATATCAGTATCTATCATATCAGTATCTATCAGTATCTATCAGTATCTATCAGTATCTATCAGTATCTATCAGTATCTATCAGTATCTATCAGTATCTATCAGTATCTATCAGTATCTATCAGTATCTATCAGTATCTATCTATCAGTATCTATCAGTATCTATCAGTATCTATCAGTATCTATCAGTATCTATCAGTATCTATCAGTATCTATCAGTATCTATCAGTATCTATCAGTATCTATCAGTATCTATCCATCAGTATCTATCAGTTTCTATCAGTATCTATCATATCAGTATCTATCATATCAGTATCTATCAGTATCTATCAGTATCTATCAGTATCTATCAGTATCTATCATATCAGTATCTATCATATCAGTATCTATCAGTATCTTTCAGTATCTATCAGTATCTATCAGTATCTATCTATCAGTATCTATCAGTATCTATCAGTATCTATCATATCAGTATCTATCAGTATCTATCAGTATCTAACATTATCTATCATATCAGTATCTATCATATCAGTATCTATCATATCAGTATCTATCAGTATCTATCAGTATCTATCAGTATCTATCATATCAGTATCTATCATATCAGTATCTATCAGTATCTATCTATCAGTTTCTATCAGTATATATTAGTATCTATCAGTATCTATCAGTATCTATCAGTATCTATCAGTATCTATCAGTATCTATCATATCAGTATCTTTCATATCAGTATCTTTCAGTATCTATCAGTATCTATCAGTCTCTATCTATCATTATCTATCAGTATCTATCATATCAGTATCTATCATATCAGTATCTATCAGTATCTATCAGTATCTATCTATCAGTATCTATCAGTATCTATCAGTATCTATCAGTATCTATCATATCAGTATCTATCATATCAGTATCTATCAGTATCTATCTATCAGTTTCTATCAGTATATATTAGTATCTATCAGTATCTATCAGTATCTATCATATCAGTCTCTATCAGTATCTTTCAGTATCTATCAGTATCTATCAGTATCTATCAGTATCTATCTATCAGTATCTATCAGAATCTATCATATCAGTATCTATCATATCAGTATCTATCAGTATCTATCAGTATCTTTCAGTATCTATCAGTATCTATCAGTATCTATCAGTATCTATCCATCAGTATCTATCAGTTTCTATCAGTATCTATCATATCAGTATCTATCATATCAGTATCTATCAGTATCTTTCAGTATCTATCAGTATCTATCAGTATCTATCATATCAGTATCTATCATATCAGTATCTATCAGTATCTTTCAGTATCTATCAGTATCTATCAGTATCTATCTATCAGTATCTATCAGTATCTATCAGTATCTATCATATCAGTATCTATCAGTATCTATCAGTATCTAACAGTATCTATCATATCAGTATCTATCATATCAGTATCTATCATATCAGTATCTATCAGTATCTATCAGTATCTATCAGTATCTATCAGTATCTATCAGTATCTATCAGTATCTATCAGAATCTATCAGTATCTTTCAGTATCTATCAGTATCTATCAGTATCTATCTATCAGTATCTATCAGTATCTATTAGTATCTATCAGTATCTATCAGTATCTATCATATCAGTATCTATCATATCAGTATCTATCAGTATCTATCAGTATCTTTCAGTATCTATCAGTATCTATTTATCGGTATCTATCAGTATCTATCAGTGTTTATCAGTTTCTATCATATCAGTATCTATCATATCAGTATCTACTATCAGTATCTTTCAGTATCTATCAGTTTTTATCAGTATCTATCTATCAGTATCTATCAGTATCTATCATATCAGTATCTATCATATCAGTATCTATCAGTATCTATCAGTATCTATCAGTATCTATCAGTATCTATCAGTATCTATCAGTATCTATCAGTATCTATCAGTATCTATCGGTATCTATCAGTATCTATCAGTATCTATCAGTATCTATCTATCAGTATCTATCAGTATCTATCAGTATCTATCAGTATCTATCAGTATCTATCCATCAGTATCTATCAGTTTCTATCAGTATCTATCATATCAGTATCTATCATATCAGTATCTATCAGTATCTTTCAGTATCTATCAGTATCTATCAGTATCTATCATATCAGTATCTATCATATCAGTATCTATCAGTATCTTTCAGTATCTATCAGTATCTATCAGTATCTATCTATCAGTATCTATCAGTATCTATCAGTATCTATCATATCAGTATCTATCAGTATCTATCAGTATCTATCAGTATCTATCATATCAGTATCTATCATATCAGTATCTATCAGTATCTATCAGTATCTATCAGTATCTATCAGTATCTATCAGTATCTATCATATCAGTATCTATCATATCAGTATCTATCAGTATCTATCTATCAGTTTCTATCAGTATATATTAGTATCTATCAGTATCTATCTATCAGTTTCTATCAGTATATATTAGTATCTATCAGTATCTATCATATCAGTATTTATCATATCAGTATCTATCAGTATCTATCAGTATCTATCAGTATCTATCTATCAGTATCTATCAGTATCTATCAGTATCTATCAGTATCTATCAGTATCTATCAGTATCTATCTATCAGAATCAATCAGTATCTATCAGTATCTATCAGTATCTATCAGTATCTATCAGTATCTATCAGTATCTATCAGTATCTATCAGTATCTATCTATCAGAATCAATCAGTATCTATCAGTATCTATCAGTATCTATCAGTATCTATCAGTATCTATCAGTATCTAACATATCAGTATCTATCATATCAGTATCTATCAGTATCTATCAGTATCTATCAGTATCTATCAGTATCTATCAGTATCTATCAGAATCTATCAGTATCTTTCAGTATCTATCAGTATCTATCAGTATCTATCTATCAGTATCTATCAGTATCTATTAGTATCTATCAGTATCTATCAGTATCTATCATATCAGTATCTATCATATCAGTATCTATCAGTATCTATCAGTATCTATCAGTATCTATCAGTATCTATTTATCGGTATCTATCAGTATCTATCAGTGTTTATCAGTTTCTATCATATCAGTATCTATCATATCAGTATCTACTATCAGTATCTTTCAGTATCTATCAGTTTTTATCAGTATCTATCTATCAGTATCTATCAGTATCTATCTATCAGTATCTATCAGTATCTATCAGTATCTATCAGTATCTATCAGTATCTATCAGTTTCTATCTATCAGTATCTATCAGTATCTATTAGTATCTATCAGTATCTATCAGTATCTATCATATCAGTATCTATCAGTATCTATCAGTATCTTTCAGTATCTATCAGTATCTATTTATCGGAATCTATCAGTATCTATCAGTGTTTATCAGTTTCTATCATATCAGTATCTATCATATCAGTATCTACTATCAGTATCTTTCAGTATCTATCAGTTTTTATCAGTATCTATCTATCAGTATCTATCAGTATCTATCATATCAGTATCTATCATATCAGTATCTATCAGTATCTATCAGTATCTATCAGTATCTATCAGTATCTATCAGTATCTATCAGTATCTATCTATCAGTATCTATCAGTATCTATCAGTATCTATCAGTATCTATCTATCAGTATCTATCAGTATCTATCAGTATCTATCAGTATCTATCAGTATCTATCAGTATCTATCCATCAGTATCTATCAGTTTCTATCAGTATCTATCATATCAGTATCTATCATATCAGTATCTATCAGTATCTTTCAGTATCTATCAGTATCTATCAGTATCTATCAGTATCTATCATATCAGTATCTATCATATCAGTATCTATCAGTATCTTTCAGTATCTATCAGTATCTATCAGTATCTATCTATCAGTATCTATCAGTATCTATCAGTATCTATCATATCAGTATCTATCAGTATCTATCAGTATCTATCAGTATCTATCATATCAGTATCTATCATATCAGTATCTATCAGTATCTATCAGTATCTATCAGTATCTATCAGTATCTATCATATCAGTATCTATCATATCAGTATCTATCAGTATCGTTCTATCAGTATATATTAGTATTTATCAGTATCTATCTATCAGTTTCTATCAGTATATATTAGTATCTATCAGTATCTATCATATCAGTATTTATCATATCAGTATCTATCAGTATCTATCAGTATCTATCTATCAGTATCTATCAGTATCTATCAGTATCTATCAGTATCTATCTATCAGAATCAATCAGTATCTATCAGTATCTATCAGTATCTATCAGTATCTATCAGTATCTATCAGTATCTATCAGTATCTATCAGTATCTAACATATCAGTATCTATCATATCAGTATCTATCAGTATCTATCAGTATCTATCAGTATCTATCAGTATCTATCAGTATCTATCAGTATCTATCAGTATCTATCAGTATCTATCAGTATCTATCAGTATCTATCAGTATCTATCAGTATCTATCAGAATCTATCAGTATCTATCAGTATCTTTCAGTATCTATCAGTATCTATCAGTATCTATCTATCAGTATCTATCAGTATCTATTAGTATCTATCAGTATCTATCAGTATCTATCATATCAGTATCTATCATATCAGTATCTATCAGTATCTATCAGTATCTATCAGTATCTATTTATCGGTATCTATCAGTATCTATCAGTGTTTATCAGTTTCTATCATATCAGTATCTATCATATCAGTATCTACTATCAGTATCTTTCAGTATCTATCAGTTTTTATCAGTATCTATCTATCAGTATCTATCAGTATCTATCATATCAGTATCTATCATATCAGTATCTATCAGTATCTATCAGTATCTATCAGTATCTATCAGTATCTATCAGTATCTATCAGTATCTATCAGTATCTATCAGTATCTATCAGTATCTATCTATCAGTATCTATCAGTATCTATCAGTATCTATCAGTATCTATCAGTATCTATCAGTATCTATCAGTATCTATCAGTATCTATCAGTATCTATCAGTATCTATCAGTATCTATCAGTATCTATCCATCAGTATCTATCAGTTTCTATCAGTATCTATCATATCAGTATCTATCATATCAGTATCTATCAGTATCTTTCAGTATCTATCAGTATCTATCAGTATCTATCATATCAGTATCTATCATATCAGTATCTATCAGTATCTTTCAGTATCTATCAGTATCTATCAGTATCTATCTATCAGTATCTATCAGTATCTATCAGTATCTATCATATCAGTATCTATCAGTATCTATCAGTATCTAACAGTATCTATCATATCAGTATCTATCATATCAGTATCTATCAGTATCTATCAGTATCTATCAGTATCTATCATATCAGTATCTATCATATCAGTATCTATCAGTATCTATCTATCAGTTTCTATCAGTATATATTAATATCTATCAGTATCTATCAGTATCTATCAGTATCTATCAGTATCTATCAGTATCTAACATATCAGTATCTTTCATATCAGTATCTTTCAGTATCTATCAGTATCTATCAGTCTCTATCTATCATTATCTATCAGTATCTATCATATCAGTATCTATCATATCAGTATCTATCAGTATCTGTCAGTATCTATCTATCAGTATCTATCAGTATCTATCAGTATCTATCAGTATCTATCATATCAGTATCTATCATATCAGTATCTATCAGTATCTATCTATCAGTTTCTATCAGTATATATTAGTATCTATCAGTATCTATCAGTATCTATCATATCAGTCTCTATCAGTATCTTTCAGTATCTATCAGTATCTATCAGTATCTATCAGTATCTATCTATCAGTATCTATCAGAATCTATCATATCAGTATCTATCATATCAGTATCTATCAGTATCTATCAGTATCTTTCAGTATCTATCAGTATCTATCTATCAGTATCTATCAGTATCTATCAGTATCTATCAGTATCTATCAGTATCTATCAAATCAGTATCTATCATATCAGTATCTATCATATCAGTATCTATCAGTATCTATCAGTATCTATCCATCAGTATCTATCAGTTTCTATCAGTATCTATCATATCAGTATCTATCAGTATCTTTCAGTATCTATCAGTATCTTTCAGTATCTATCATATCAGTATCTATCATATCAGTATCTATCAGTATCTTTCAGTATCTATCAGTATCTATCAGTATCTATCTATCAGTATCTATCAGTATCTATCATATCAGTATCTATCATATCAGTATCTATCAGTATCTATCAGTATCTATCATATCAGTATCTATCATATCAGTATCTATCAGTATCTATCAGTATCTATCAGTATCTATCAGTATCTATCAAATCAGTATCTATCATATCAGTATCTATCAGTATCTATCATATCAGTATCTATCAGTATCTTTCAGTATCTATCAGTATCTATCAGTATCTATCAGTATCTATCTATCAGTATCTATCATATCAGTATCTATCAGTATCTATCAGTATCTATCTATCAGTATCTATCAGTATCTATCAGTATCTATCAGTATCTATCAGTATCTATCAGTATCTATCAGTATCTATCATATCAGTTTCTATCATATCAGTATCTATCAGTATCTATCAGTGTCTATCAGTATCTATCAGTATCTATCTATCAGTTTCTATCAGTATATTTTAGTATCTATCAGTATTTATCATATCAGTATTTATCATATCAGTATCTATCAGTATCTATCAGTATCTATCAGTATCTATCTATCAGTATCTATCAGTATCTATCAGTATCTATCAGTATCTATCAGTATCTATCAGTATCTATCAGTATCTATCAGTATCTATCAGTATCTATCATATCAGTATCTATCAGTATCTATCAGTATCTATCTATCAGTATCTATCAGTATCTATCAGTATCTATCAGTATCTATCAGTATCTATCAGTATCTATCAGTATCTATCATATCAGTTTCTATCATATCAGTATCTATCAGTATCTATCAGTATCTATCAGTATCTATCAGTATCTATCTATCAGTTTCTATCAGTATATATTAGTATCTATCAGTATTTATCATATCAGTATTTATCATATCAGTATCTATCAGTATCTATCAGTATCTATCTATCAGTATCTATCAGTATCTATCAGTATCTATCAGTATCTATCAGTATCTATCAGTATCTATCAGTATCTATCAGTATCTATCAGTATCTATCAGTATCTATCATATCAGTATCTATCATATCAGTATCTATCAGTATCTATCAGTATCTATCAGTATCTATCTATCAGAATCAATCAGTATCTATCAGTATCTATCAGTATCTATCAGTATCTATCAGTATCTAACATATCAGTATCTATCATATCAGTATCTATCAGTATCTATCAGTATCTATCAGTATGTATCTATCAGTATCTATCAGTATCTATCAGTATCTATCAGTATCTATCAGTATCTATCAGTATCTATCAGTATCTATCATATCAGTTTCTATCATATCAGTATCTATCAGTATCTATCAGTATCTATCAGTATCTATCTATCAGTTTCTATCAGTATATATTAGTATCTATCAGTATCTTTTATATCAGTATTTATCATATCAGTATCTATCAGTATCTATCAGTATCTATCTATCAGTATCTATCAGTATCTATCAGTATCTATCAGTATCTATCAGTATCTATCAGTATCTATCAGTATCTATCAGTATCTATCAGTATCTATCATATCAGTATCTATCATATCAGTATCTATCAGTATCTATCAGTATCTATCAGTATCTATCAGTATCTATCTATCAGAATCAATCAGTATCTATCAGTATCTATCAGTATCTATCAGTATCTATCAGTATCTATCAGTATCTATCAGTATCTATCAGTATCTATCACTATCTATTAGTATCTATCAGTATCTATCAGTATCTATCAGTATCTATCAGTATCTATCAGTATCTATCAGTATCTATCAGTATCTATCAGTATCTATCAGTATCTATCAGTATCTATCAGTATCTATTAGTATCTATCAGTATCTATCAGTATCTATCAGTATCTATCAGTATCTATCAGTATCTATCAGTATCTATCAGTATCTAACTATCAGTATCTATCAGTATCTATCAGTATCTATCAAATCAGTATCTATCATATCAGTATCTATCAGTATCTATCAGTATCTATCCATCAGTATCTATCAGTTTCTATCAGTATCTATCATATCAGTATCTATCAGTATCTTTCAGTATCTATCAGTATCTATCAGTATCTATCAGTATCTTTCAGTATCTATCATATCAGTATCTATCAGTATCTTTCAGTATCTATCAGTATCTATCAGAATCTATCAGTATCTATCAGTATCTATCATATCAGTATCTATCATATCAGTATCTATCAGTATCTATCAGTATCTATCTATCAGTATCTATCAGTATCTATCAGTATCTATCAGTATCTATCAAATCAGTATCTATCATATCAGTATCTATCAGTATCTATCAGTTTCTATCCATCAGTATCTATCAGTTTCTATCAGTATCTATCATATCAGTATCTATCATATCAGTATCTATCATATCAGTATCTATCATATCAGTATCTATCAGTATCTTTCAGTATCTATCAGTATCTTTCAGTATCTATCATATCAGTATCTATCATATCAGTATCTATCAGTATCTTTCAGTATTTATCAGTATCTATCAGTATCTTTCAGTATCTATCAGTATCTATCAGTATCTATCAGAATCTATCTATCAGTATCTATCAGTATCTTTCATATCAGTATCTATCATATCAGTATCTATCAGTATCTATCGTATCTATCAGTATCTATCTATCAGTATCTATCAGTATCTATCAGTATCTATCAGTATCTATCAGTATCTATCAGTATCTATCAGTATCTATCAGTATCTATCAGTATCTATCAGTATCTATCAGTATCTATCAGTATCTATCAGTATCTATCAGTATCTATCAGTATCTATCAGTATCTATCAGTATCTATCATATCAGTATCTATCATATCAGTATCTATCAGTATCTATCAGTATCTATCAGTATCTATCAGTATCTATCTATCAGTATCTATTATTATCTATCAGTATCTTTCAGTATCTATCATATCAGTATCTATCATATCAGTATCTATCAGTATCTTTCATTATCTATCAGTATCTATCTATCAGTATCTATCAGTATCTATCATATCAGTATCTATCAGTATCTATCAGTATCTAGTATTTATCAGTATCTATCAGTATCTATCAGTATCTATCAGTATCTATCAGTATCTATCAGTATCTATCAGTATCTATCAGTATCTATCAGTATCTATCATATCAGTATCTATCATATCAGTATCTATCAGTATATATTAGTATCTATCAGTATCTATCATATCAGTATCTATCATATCAGTATCTATCAGTATCTATCAGTATCTATCTATCAGTATCTATCAGTATCTATCAGTATCTATCAGTATCTATCAGTATCTATCAGTATCTATCAGTATCTATCATATCAGTATCTATCATATCAGTATCTATCATTTCAGTATATATCAGTATCTATCAGTATCTATCAGTATCAATCAGTATCTATCATATCAGTATCTATCATTTCAGTATATATCAGTATCTATCAGTATCTATCAGTATCAATCAGTATCTATCTATCAGTATCTATCAGTATCTATCAGTATCTATCAGTATGTACCAGTATCTATCAGTATCTATCTATCAGTATCTATCAGTTTCTATCAGTATCTATCATATCAGTATCTATCATATCAGTATCTATCAGTATCTATCAGAATCTATCATTATCTATCAGTATCTATCAGTATCTATCATATCAGTATCTATCATATCAGTATTTATCAGTATCTTTCAGTTTCTATCAGTATCTATCAGTATCTATCTATCAGTATCTATCTATCAGTATCTATCAGTATCTATCATATCAGTATCTATCAGTATGTATCAGTATCTATCTATCAGTATCTATCAGTATCTATCAGTATCTATCAGTATCTATCAGTATCTATCAGTATCTATCAGTATCTATCAGTATCTATCATATCAGTATCTATCAGTATCTATCAGTATCTATCTATCAGTTTCTATCAGTATATATTAGTATCTATCAGTATCTATCAGTATCTATCATATTAGTATTTATCATATCATTATCTATCAGTATCTATCAGTATCTATCAGTATCTATCTATCAGTATCTATCAGTATCTATCAGTATCTATCAGTATCTATCAGTATCTATCATATCAGTATCTATCATATCAGTATCTATCATATCAGTATCTATCATATCAGTATCTATCATATCAGTATCTATCAGTATCTATCTATCAGTATCAATCAGTATCTATCAGTATCTATCAGTATCTATCAGTATCTATCAATATCTATCAGTATCTATCAGTATCTAACATATCAGTATCTATCATATCAGTATCTATCAGTATCTATCAGTATTTATCAGTATCTATCAGTATCTATCAGTATCTATCAGTATCTATCAGTATCTATCAGTATCTATCAGTATCTATCAGTATCTATCATATCAGTATCTATCATATCAGTATTTATCAGTATCTTTCAGTATCTATCTATCAGTATCTATCAGTATCTATCAGTATCTATCAGTATCTATCAGTATCTATCAGTATCTATCAGTATCTATTAGTATCTATCAGTATCTATCAGTATCTATCTATCAGTATCTATCAGTATCTATCAGTATCTATCAGTATCTATCAGTATCTATCATATCAGTATCTATCATATCAGTATCTATCAGTATCTATCAGTATCTATCAGTATCTATCAGTATCTATCAGTATCTTTTTATCGGTATCTATCAGTATCTATCAGTATCTATCAGTATCTATCAGTATCTTTCAGTATCTATCAGTATCTATCTATCAGTATCTATCAGTATCTATCAGTATCTATCAGTATCTATCAGTATCTATCATATCAGTATCTATCAGTATCTATCAGTATCTATCATATCAGTATCTATCATATCAGTATCTATCAGTATATATTAGTATCTATCAGTATCTATCAATATCTATCATATCAGTATGTATCATATCAGTATCTATCAGTATCTATCAGTATCTATCAGTATCTATCAGTATCTATCTATCAGTATCTATCAGTATCTATCAGTATCTATCAGTATCTATCAGTATCTATCAGTATCTATCAGTATCTATCAGTATCTATCATATCAGTATCTATCATATCAGTATCTATCAGTATCTATCAGTATCTATCAGTATCTATCTATCAGTATCTATTATTATCTATCAGTATCTTTCAGTATCTATCATATCAGTATCTATCATATCAGTATCTATCAGTATCTATCAGTATCTATCTATCAGTATCTATCAGTATCTATCAGTATCTATCAGTATCTATCATATCAGTATCTATCATATCAGTATCTATCAGTATCTATCAGTATCTATCAGTATCTATCAGTATCTATCCATCAGTATCTATCAGTTTCTATCAGTATCTATCATATCAGTATCTATCAGTATCTTTCAGTATCTATCAGTATCTATCAGTATCTTTCAGTATCTATCATATCAGTATCTATCAGTATCTTTCAGTATCTATCAGTATCTATCAGTATCTATCAGTATCTATCTATCAGTATCTATCAGTATCTATCATATCAGTATCTATCATATCAGTATCTATCAGTATCTATCAGTATCTATCTATCAGTATCTATCAGTATCTATCAGTACCTATCAGTATCTATCAGTATCTATCAAATCAGTATCTATCATATCAGTATCTATCAGTATCTATCAGTATCTATCCATCAGTATCTATCAGTTTCTATCAGTATCTATCATATCAGTATCTATCATATCAGTATCTATCAGTATCTTTCAGTATCTATCAGTATCTTTCAGTATCTATCATATCAGTATCTATCATATCAGTATCTATCAGTATCTTTCAGTATTTATCAGTATCTATCAGTATCTTTCAGTATCTATCAGTATTTATCAGTATCTATCAGAATCTATCTATCAGTATCTATCAGTATCTTTCATATCAGTATCTATCATATCAGTATCTATCAGTATCTATCGTATCTATCAGTATCTATCTATCAGTATCTATCAGTATCTATCAGTATCTATCAGTATCTATCAGTATCTATCAGTATCTATCAGTATCTATCAGTATCTATCAGTATCTATCAGTATCTATCAGTATCTATCAGTATCTATCATATCAGTATCTATCATATCAGTATCTATCAGTATCTATCAGTATCTATCAGTATCTATCTATCAGTATCTATTATTATCTATCAGTATCTTTCAGTATCTATCATATCAGTATCTATCATATCAGTATCTATCATATCAGTATCTATCAGTATCTTTCATTATCTATCAGTATCTATCATATCAGTATCTATCAGTATCTATCAGTATCTATCAGTATCTATCAGTATCTATCAGTATCTATCAGTATCTATCAGTATCTATCATATCAGTATCTATCATATCAGTATCTATCAGTATATATTAGTATCTATCAGTATCTATCATATCAGTATCTATCATATCAGTATCTATCAGTATCTATCAGTATCTATCTATCAGTATCTATCAGTATCTATCAGTATCTATCAGTATCTATCAGTATCTATCAGTATCTATCATATCTATCAGTATCTATCTATCAGTATCTATTATTATCTATCAGTATCTTTCAGTATCTATCATATCAGTATCTATCATATCAGTATCTATCAGTATCTTTCATTATCTATCAGTATCTATCATATCAGTATCTATCAGTATCTATCAGTATCTATCAGTATCTATCAGTATCTATCAGTATCTATCAGTATCTATCAGTATCTATCATATCAGTATCTATCATATCAGTATCTATCAGTATATATTAGTATCTATCAGTATCTATCATATCAGTATCTATCATATCAGTATCTATCAGTATCTATCAGTATCTATCTATCAGTATCTATCAGTATCTATCAGTATCTATCAGTATCTATCAGTATCTATCAGTATCTATCATATCAGTATCTATCATTTCAGTATATATCAGTATCTATCAGTATCTATCAGTATCAATCAGTATCTATCATATCAGTATCTATCATATCAGTATCTATCATTTCAGTATATATCAGTATCTATCAGTATCTATCAGTATCAATCAGTATCTATCTATCAGTATCTATCAGTATCTATCAGTATCTATCAGTATCTATCAGTATCTATCAGTATCTATCTATCAGTATCTATCAGTTTCTATCAGTATCTATCATATCAGTATCTATCATATCAGTATCTATCAGTATCTATCAGAATCTATCATTATCTATCAGTATCTATCAGTATCTATCATATCAGTATCTATCATATCAGTATTTATCAGTATCTTTCAGTATCTATCAGTATCTATCAGTATCTATCTATCAGTATCTATCAGTATCTATCATATCAGTATCTATCAGTATGTATCAGTATCTATCTATCAGTATCTATCAGTTTCTATCAGTATCTATCATATCAGTATCTATCATATCAGTATCTATCAGTATCTATCAGAATCTATCATTATCTATCAGTATCTATCAGTATCTATCATATCAGTATCTATCATATCAGTATTTATCAGTATCTTTCAGTATCTATCAGTATCTATCAGTATCTATCTATCAGTTTCTATCAGTATCTATCATATCAGTATCTATCATATCAGTATCTATCAGTATCTATCAGAATCTATCATTATCTATCAGTATCTATCAGTATCTATCATATCAGTATCTATCATATCAGTATTTATCAGTATCTTTCAGTATCTATCAGTATCTATCAGTATCTATCTATCAGTATCTATCAGTATCTATCATATCAGTATCTATCAGTATCTATCAGTATCTATCTATCAGTATCTATTATTATCTATCAGTATCTTTCAGTATCTATCATATCAGTATCTATCATATCAGTATCTATCAGTATCTATCAGTATCTATCTATCAGTATCTATCAGTATCTATCAGTATCTATCAGTATCTATCAGTATCTATCAGTATCTATCATATCAGTATCTATCAGTATCTATCAGTATCTATCTATCAGTTTCTATCAGTATATATTAGTATCTATCAGTATCTATCAGTATCTATCATATTAGTATTTATCATATCATTATCTATCAGTATCTATCAGTATCTATCAGTATCTATCAGTATATATCTATCAGTATCTATCAGTATCTATCAGTATCTATCAGTATCTATCATATCAGTATCTATCATATCAGTATCTATCATATCAGTATCTTTCATATCAGTATCTATCATATCAGTATCTATCAGTATCTATCTATCAGTATCAGTCAGTATCTATCAGTATCTATCAGTATCTATCAGTATCTATCAATATCTATCAGTATCTATCAGTATCTAACATATCAGTATCTATCATATCAGTATCTATCAGTATCTATCAGTATTTATCAGTATCTATCTATCAGTATCTATCAGTATCTATCAGTATCTATCAGTATCTATCAGTATCTATCAGTATCTATCAGTATCTATCATATCAGTATTTATCAGTATCTTTCAGTATCTATCTATCAGTATCTATCAGTATCTATCAGTATCTATCAGTATCTATCAGTATCTATCAGTATCTATTAGTATCTATCAGTATCTATCAGTATCTATCTATCAGTATCTATCAGTATCTATTAGTATCTATCAGTATCTATCAGTATCTATCATATCAGTATCTATCATATCAGTATCTATCAGTATCTATCAGTATCTATCAGTATCTATCAGTATCTTTTTATCGGTATCTATCAGTATCTATCAGTATCTATCAGTATCTATCAGTATCTTTCAGTATCTATCAGTATCTATCTATCAGTATCTATCAGTATCTATCAGTATCTATCAGTATCTATCAGTATCTATCATATCAGTATCTATCAGTATCTATCAGTATCTATCATATCAGTATCTATCATATCAGTATCTATCAGTATATATTAGTATCTATCAGTATCTATCAATATCTATCATATCAGTATGTATCATATCAGTATCTATCAGTATCTATCAGTATCTATCAGTATCTATCAGTATCTATCAGTATCTATCTATCAGTATCTATCAGTATCTATCAGTATCTATCAGTATCTATCAGTATCTATCAGTATCTATCAGTATCTATCAGTATCTATCAGTATCTATCAGTATCTATCAGTATCTATCAGTATCTATCAGTATCTATCAGTATCTATCAGTATCTATCAGTATCTAACATATCAGTATCTATCATATCAGTATCTATCATATCAGTATCTATCAGTATCTATCTATCAGTATCTATCAGTATCTATCAGTATCTATCAGTATCTATCAGTATCAATCATATCAGTATCTATCATATCAGTATCTATCAGTATCTATCATTTTCTATCAGTATCTATCAGTATCTATCAGTATCTATCAGTATCTATCAGTATCTATCAGTATCTATCAGTATCTATCAGTATCTATCAGTATCTATCAGTATCTATCAGTATCTATCAGTATCTATCATATCAGTATCTATCATATCAGTATCTATCATATCAGTATCTATCATATCAGTATCTATCAGTATCTATCAGTATCTATCAGTATCTATCTATCAGTATCTATCAGTATCTATCGGTATCTATCAGTATCTATCAGTATCTATCAGTATCTATCAGTATCTATCAAATCAGTATCTATCATATCAGTATCTATCAGTATCTATCAGTATCTATCAGTATCTATCAGTATCTATCCATCAGTATCTATCAGTTTCTATCCGTATCTATCATATCAGTATCTATCATATCAGTATCTATCAGTATCTTTCAGTATCTATCAGTATCTTTCAGTATCTATCATATCAGTATCTATCATATCAGTATCTATCAGTATCTTTCAGTATCTATCAGTATCTATCAGTATCTATCAGTATCTATCTATCAATATCTATCATATCAGTATCTATCATATCAGTATCTATCAGTATCTATCAGTATCTATCAGTATCTATCTATCAATATCTATCAGTATCTATCAGTATCTATCAGTATCTATCAGTATCTATCAGTATCTATCAGTATCTATCAGTATCTATCAGTATCTATCAGTATCTATCAGTATCTATCAAATCAGTATCTATCATATCAGTATCTATCATATCAGTATCTATCAGTATCTATCAGTATCTATCCATCAGTATCTATCAGTTTCTACCAGTATCTATCATATCAGTATCTATCAGTATCTTTCAGTATCTATCAGTATCTTTCAGTATCTATCATATCAGTATCTATCATATCAGTATCTATCAATATCTTTCAGTATCTATCAGTATCTATCAGTATCTATCAGTATCTATCAGTATCTATCTATCAGTATCTATCAGTATCTATCATATCAGTATCTATCATATCAGTATCTATCAGTATCTATCAGTATCTATCTATCAGTATCTATCAGTATCTATCAGTATCTATCAGTATCTATCAGTATCTATCAGTATCTATCAGTATCTATCAGTATCTATCAGTATCTATCAGTATCTATCAGTATCTATCAGTATCTATCATATCAGTATCTATCATATCAGTATCTATCATATCAGTATCTATCAGTATCTTTCAGTATCTATCAGTATCTATCAGTATCTATCTATCAGTATCTATCAGTATCTATCAGTATCTATCAGTATCTATCATATCAGTATCTATCATATCAGTATCTATCATATCAGTATCTATCATATCAGTATCTATCAGTATCTATCAGTATCTATCAGTATCGATCTATCAGTATCAATCAGTATCTATCAGTATCTATCAGTATCTATCAGTATCTATCAGTATCTATCAGTATCTATCAGTATCTATCAGTATCTATCAGTATCTAACATATCAGTATCTATCATATCAGTATCTATCAGTATCTATCAGTATTTATCAGTATCTATCTATCAGTATCTATCAGTATCTATCAGTATCTATCAGTATCTATCAGTATCTATCAGTATCTATCAGTATCTATCATATCAGTATTTATCAGTATCTATCAGTATCTATCAGTATCTATCAGTATCTATCAGTATCTATCAGTATCTATCAGTATCTATCAGTATCTATCATATCAGTATCTATCATATCAGTATTTATCAGTATCTATCAGTATCTATCTATCAGTATCTATCAGTATCTATCAGTATCTATCAGTATCTATCAGTATCTATCATATCAGTATCTATCATATCAGTATCTATCAGTATCTTTCAGTATCTATCAGTATCTATCAGTATCTATCTATCAGTATCTATCAGTATCTATCAGTATCTATCAGTATCTATCAGTATCTATCAGTATCTATCCATCAGTATCTATCAGTTTCTATCAGTATCTATCATATCAGTATCTATCATATCAGTATCTATCATATCAGTATCTATCATATCAGTATCTATCAGTATCTTTCAGTATCTATCAGTATCTATCAGTATCTATCATATCAGTATCTATCATATCAGTATCTATCAGTATCTTTCAGTATCTATCAGTATCTATCAGTATCTATCTATCAGTATCTATCAGTATCTATCAGTATCTATCATATCAGTATCTATCAGTATCTTTCAATCTATCATATCAGTATCTATCAGTATCTATCAGTATCTATCAGTATCTATCAGTATCTATCATATCAGTATCTATCATATCAGTATCTATCAGTATCTATCTATCAGTATATATTAGTATCTATCAGTATCTATCAGTATCTATCAGTATCTATCAGTATCTATCAGTATCTAACATATCAGTATCTATCATATCAGTATCTATCAGTATCTTTCAGTATCTATCAGTATCTATCAGTATCTATCTATCAGTATCTATCATATCAGTATCTATCAGTATCTGTCAGTATCTATCTATCAGTATCTATCAGTAGTAGGGTAATATACTCACTACTGGAACACTTTTGTGTAATATTTTCCTGTTAGAGTGTTTTAGTATACTGAAACAGTGTGTTTGTGTGACGTAATGTGTCGGGTGTGGGGGTGTTGTGGGGGTGGTTTGGGGGTGGTTTGGGTGTGGTGTGGTGTGTGTGTGCGTGCGTGCGTGCCTGTGCCTGTGCCTGTGCCTGTGCCTGTGCCTGTGCCTGTGCCTGTGCCTGTGCCTGTGCCTGGTGGTGTTGTGACGTCATGTGGCAGGTGTGGGGGTGGTTTGGTGTGTGTGTGAATTTCGTCCGTGCTTCACCCCACTGGGTGGGGGTTGTCATGGAAACAATGAATAAATAGCGGTTAAATAAAATATAATTGTTGGATGATGCAATAAATAGTTGGTAACAGGTAAATGGTATAATTGGTATGTATTGTGTTGGATTTGTGGTGTGTGATTCATGCAATTAGTGGATGTTCAAAACAGGAAGATGTAGCTTGGTAACAATGGTTGGGTGATGCAACAAATAGCTGTAAGCGGTAACATGTGTATGGGATACGTGTAGGTATATATATATTATATATTTGTTACATAAATAGCTGTTAGTTAATCGATTATTAAATGAAGCGTTTAGAAATTTGGCAATGTTTCTTGGATCAGAAAGTTTTGGCACATATGTTTTAATGAGATTGTAATGCCAAGTATTTGTAATGGGATGTAAATGTCAGGTGTTTTTGTGGGGAGCGTGCCGAGCGGATAGAGTATAAATGGGTGTGAGGTTGAGCGATGTTGTGAGTTCTAACTAGAAAGCGAGTGGATTTAGTGAAATGTTTTTGTCAAACTTGTTGCCGTTGTCAATATTGTTGACTATTGAGTCATTCGATGGGAGTGAAAAAAAGAATGTGACATTATCGCCTGAGATACGTGATTATTATCATCCTCAATGTACTTCACCAAGCGAGTGGTTTTTGACAAAAGCGCTGGTTTTGGATAAAACGGATGGTGTTATGCGAGGAGAGTGGCTTATAAAATTGTTTATGGCGCCAAAAGGTGTGATGGAACCAGATAGAAATGTTTGGGTGAAGCAGAGTGTGATAACGCGAGTGCCAATGTGTTCACCTGAGGAAGATATAAGTGTTGTACGTATAGAAATTACGCATGAAAAGTCTCAGCTGCGCGGTAGACGGGAGGTTACTGTGAAGCAGTCATGGTCAAGTGATAGTTATGTTCAAGTTGTACGGGATGATGTGGGGGTTGAGTTTTCACTTCGAGTGAACAAGAAACCCCCCCACTACTCCACCCCCGTCATACGCTAACATTGAGGATGATAATACTGTTGAAAGTGATGATATTGCTGTTGAAGGTGATAAAAATAAAGATAGTGGTGTTAACTTAAGTAAGGACTGCTTTACTTATAAAAAAACATTAGATAATGTAATTCAATGGGCACAGTCTGAACAGGATAAATTGTTAAAGTTGGAGGATACAATATGTGAAAATATTCCATTCGTTACGAGGCAAAGCTATATTCACGGTAAACAGGAATATCAGGATGTTAATTGAATATAAATTTTAATTGGAGGATTAATATTAATTATTGTTCTGTTTTAAAATATGTGAAGTAAACTTCAGCCCTGTGACTTTGTCTGTGTGATGTTTTAGATGTCTAAAACATGTCTAACTTCACATCAATCCTATGAGTAGATACTCACCCTTTTTAATAAGAAAGTTTTGAAGAGTATTATTTTCCATATTATTAATTAATAAATGTGTTTTATTGATGATTGTTTTTATTAGGAAATATTTTTTTGCGAATCATCTTTCTCTAGGAAAATCATGAATATAAAAATTCATGATAAAATTGATTCAAATGGTTACACGAGAAATGACAACAGACAAAATAATATTAATGGTTTTTTTATGTGTTGTTATGGATTGGGTTTCCGGGAAGTTTTTACATAGTCAGTGCTCCTATGGGAATGATAACCGGGTATTGTAGTGTGCGTATGCATACTTGTTTTTGTGTGTATTTGAAGCTGATGCTATTTAAGGACCACGGAGGGGCTCGCGACTTATAGTTCTCTAACTTACTCAGAAACATGCAGTACTACAGAGCTGATGTTGAAGAGGTTCAAGTGGTGGGGCGTCTTTCACGGGTTTTACGCCATATATTAGACAGAAAGCTCAAGGAGTGCGAAGAGCTGGTGCGAAGAATAGAGGCTAGTGAGCGAGCCCCACCCAATCCTAACATTTCGCCAGAGGTGAATGAGTGGTGGGATGATGATGAGGTAGCGCCAACCTCTTCACCTCCACCACCACAAACCAACCTCAATCACCATCATCAGTGGGGGAATGGGGCCTCCACAGGAGTTGAAAGAGGTAGTGGTAGAAGGGTGCGGTGGTACACCTCTTCAAGCGGACTGTCACTCGTCGTGAGCACCACCAACCGGGAGGTGGCGCCATCCATCAGCGGGTGGAGGCCTGTGGGGGTGGTCACCCCAATGGAGCAGTATGTGACAATGGGTACTAACCAACCACCGGGTGTAGGCCACCCCTAATACCCCAACCACCACCAACACCACCACCACCACCACCACCACCACCACCACCATCGCCATCACCATCACCATAACAAGAATGTAAGTTTTTCAAAAAGTTAAGAAACAGTGTTAAATTATCAGTTTTCAAAATTATTTTAATGTAACAATTATTATGAGGAAAATTATATTCCCCCCCCACCCAACTCGTCCTCAGAGGGCTATAGATATATATTGTGATGGTTTTACCTGTATTGTTACATACTTACTTCATCAATTGAGCACTCTGTGTGTGTGTGAGCTATTCATCCTTCAGATTTTGTAAGTTATTTTTTTTTCTAAAAAATGTCATCTCAACTCGATCAGTTAAACGCTGTAGGTGCTAAAGCTACCAATTGGGTGCGGGTGAGAGACTTGCCCATGAATACACCGCTATTGATTGAGAATTGTAGCCGGAGTCCTTCAAAATTTGACCAGTCCAAGCAAGATGTAATCTTAAGTCTGAAGGATATCGGTTTAGTGAATCTTCCGAGCCGGTTCAGGGAGCTCAACGATGAGATTGTGGAAATATTAAATGATGGCAAACATTTTCTTATATACAAAGGTCCCTTAGGGCGCACATTCGAAGTGGAGTTTAAGAAACTTTAAATGAGTTGTTTATTTAAATATTTTTGTGTTTTCAGGAAAAAATGTCAATCACGATTACTGATGCTCAAAATTTTAAGCAGTCTCTCATTAATCACTTAAAAAGTAATGAATTTTTAAGACTATGGCTGAATGAGATGCCGACTTATTTGTTAATTAATAAATTAAATTCATATATTACAATATTTTATGGTAACAATGATAATTTATACGAATATTATGTGCTAATGTGTATTTGGGACCGCATATCAACATTCATTGAGGGTTCAATGGGTGATATTAATATCAATTTCAGCTGTTTTTTAAATATTTTGGAAACCGCTCCTTTGGAGTGCTATAAAATTTCTTTGTTTAATATAGACATAGCAAATAAATTTGTATCACTATTGTTAATAGCGGTTGGGGACTATTTAGTCATTGAATTTCAATAACTATTTCACTGTATAACTGCTTGGCGATTTTGTACTTTAAATAATTGTTTAATATAGCACTTGTTATTGTGATGACTGTACTGCAATTGCAAATAATTTTTTATCACTATTGTTAATAGTGGTTAGGGACTATTTAATAATTGAATAAATGTTTAACTGTATAACTGCTTAACGATTTTGTATTTTAAATGATTGTTAAATATAACGATCTACCATCTACTATCTGATATCTGCTATCCGCTATCTGCTATCCGCCATCTGCTATGATAGCGGATAGCAGATAGCGGATAGCAGATAGCGGATAGCAGATATCAGATAGTAGATAGCAGATGATCCATCTAATATCCAGTTACCTGTTACCTGATTGTTATATTCATACCCTAGCACTATATTATTTTAATATTACTCTAAAAAGCGGTCATGGACTATTGCATCATTAAATTTCAATAACTGTTTAACTGTATAACTGCTTAGCGATTTTGTATTTTTAAATAATTGTTTAATATAACACTTGTTATTGTAATGCTTTTAGCGAATTTAAATATTATGTGTGATGACTATACTACAATCACAATTTGTATATGTACTTTTCTCTTTTTGGTGGTG